>JAXQQM020076225.1:0-13501 GCA_034641835.2 Pinus albicaulis | reverse complement strand
AGAAAAATAAAGTAGACAAAATGAGAGATCTGACCTATGATATCCATTTCCATGAAAACTTGAATGCCTCCAGGACCTGTAATAAATAATCCCAAATCACCAGATCATATTCATTTGACACGTCCAATTTAACTAGCATACCTGATTTTTTCTGACTTTTGAGCGAGTGACTAATCTCCTACACTGCAATAATCCCATTCAAGATCTATCTTCCTTCTACAAACCCAGTTTGTTCCCAAGAAATAAGCACCTTCAGCAATGGCTTCAAGCGTTTGACAGTGATAATAGAAATCACTTTGTAAATTACATTTCATAAAATAATGGGTCTAAATCCATTGGGATCCTTCAACTTTATAGCCTTAGGGATGAGGGTAAAGAAAGTAGCATTCAATCCTGACC
Organism: Pinus albicaulis; assembly: GCA_034641835.2. NCBI lineage: Eukaryota > Viridiplantae > Streptophyta > Pinopsida > Pinales > Pinaceae > Pinus > Pinus albicaulis. The sequence goes on along the minus strand of JAXQQM020076225.1, from coordinate 13,102 downwards.
ACATAGTCAGAGCTACCTTGATTCCTCCACCACCTAATATATTTCCCAACCCATGAAGCTCCAAGCCACCTTGAAGAAATATGTAGTGTATCCATCAGGTGCAGGTGATTTATTATAGGGAATAGCTAAGATAGCATCCTCCACTTCCTAAAATAAAACTAGGCACATTAAACTAGAGTTTTGTTATAGACTAACCAGATTCATAATGCATGCAATAATTTTATTAATAGCAGGTTGTCGAGAAATAGAAGGCTACATCAATACATGCTTATGATACAGAATTTGTTCATCATATATTTCTTGATGTTTTCATTTACACTATCCACCACTACTAGCCAATGAAAATATGTGATTCACATGCCTACGTTGAATCATATATTTGTGAAAAACGGAGTGTTCTTCTCCCCCTCATGTAACCATTGGACTCTATAATTTTGGTGCCAAAGTGTTTCTTCCTATTGTGTACGTGTCTCTAGATCTATTATGGCACACCCCTCTTCCATCACTAACTCATTCGTGCACCCTTCCAAATTCATGCATTGTTGAATCTCCTTCATTTGGCCTTCCAATCGTTGTTTTTCCTCCAAGATATGGCCAAAGTCTGTTTTATTCCATCGTTGGATTTGAGCTTTCAATTATTTGAGTTTCAACTGGAAAATATGCTTCTTATTCCTGACTTTAATTGTTGAAAAGTCAACAATAAATGTGTGTCTAATTTAATTTTCCCTTAATTAAATTGGACAATAAATTGTAATCTTATCTCATAATCACTTGCAATAGTTAATAGACTGTGATAGAATCAGTTAGCTCATGAAATTCGAGTTGAGGGTGGTTTGTGAGGCATGTAGAGTGATTATGTTTGTTTTAGAGCCCAAGTTGCATTTAATGTATTAGTTTAATGCATGAGAAATCAGTTAACTCAATTAATTGAGTTAAAATTAGTTTATCTAGTTGTAACTGATTGTTGCACTAGTGAGAGGTCAAGTGAATTAAATCAGATTTAATTCACATGCAGTGATCTGTCAAGTAACTGATGATTTACTATTAATAGTTGCATGCATGTGAGTTTAGATGAAGACCCAGTTGAGACAGAGGTTAAAGGGGTGTTAACTATCAATTTTATTATTAGCAAACTGCCCGCATGCAATAATACACCCATAGGATTGCTCATGAGAATTGCACAGTTTTGGAAGGATGAAATTCCTAAATAATAAGGAATTAATTTTCTTAGAATTGTGAAATAAAGGCAGGCTGAACACAGGCATGAAATTGGCTAAGTGTTGGTCGATTTTTTCCGGATCAATGTGAGACAATTGGTAGAGTGCAACAGACTCTTGTGAGAAGAGTGCATTGTATTGTTTCATGATTCCTTGGTTGAATTTACAATAGAAGATAGAGGGGCTTTGAGCAACAAGCTTTCCCCAGGAAAAATATTTGTGTTGTGGATTGATTTTCTTCTTTCTTTTACTTGGTGTGAGTGTGTGATCGTGTTTATTTTTCACAATTAATTTGATAGAAGAATTCAGTATCTTGCTTTAGCATATTGCATGATCGGATTGAATCCATTGGTATACATATTGTTTGTATAATTTCTACGTGGTAGCAGATCACATGAAATCACTATAGTGGAGAAGAAATTGAGTTTGTGATGAACAACAATCGAATTTGAAAAAATATTCTTTGGTGCAACAGGCGGATCAAGATGGCTTTCAATGGCTTAAAATTGGAATATGCACTCAAGGGAAGTTCTAATTATATTCCATGGAAAGACAGAATGGAGGTAGTTTTGGAGGAAAACAGGTTGAAAGAATTTATCGATATTGATATTCCAAATCCCGTAGTAGCAGACGCCACTCTTCCTGATGCTTGGAAACAGAAGGTTGCAAAGGTGAGGATGATCTTATTAGAGGGAGTTCAAGATCACATTGTCTCGAGTCTCCATGGAAAGGCGACCTCATATGCAATGTGGAAAGCCTTGGAAAATCTGTTTTAGAATAGCAGTGACCACTGAAAACTAACACTGAAGGACAAGCTCAAGAAAATCAAAATGGATAAAGGTGACACTATTGTTGGGTGCCAGTTTTATACTTATTTCCTACATCTATTTCCTCCATTTTACCTTGTGAATAGAACCATTGGTACTATATTTGCATCTTTTTCCTACCTTTCTATCTTAAACAATGTTGTTTCACCTTATTTTCATTATCTTTCCATTTCATCGATTATTATGATGTGTCGTGTCTTCTTTATGACTAACTAGGGATGAATGTTTGGAGAAGTTCTCTGGTATTTTGTTGTCCTTCTAGATGTTATTTTTAGCACAAAGGATCTAGAGCATGAGGCGTACAGGAGAAGTTAAAGGTGTGTTGTAACAATGATCTATTAAACCACGATGTTGTTACATCATGATGTTGTTACAGACCCGCTAGATGAATTGTTGTTAAAGCTGTATTGCTGATTGGATATCGTCAATTTCTGATGTCGGCCTGTCCCTGCTTGTTGTTACGCTATAGCTTTTATTTTCCACAACAGCTGTAGAAGTCATTACGAATTGTGTTTTAGGATAACAACCTTTAGGCAGTTTTGATTGTAATCTATATTCTTCCAGTTAGAATTTATATTAAGAAGTGGTTGTAACTATATGTATTCTATTTTGATCAGCATGAGAATCATAAGATTCTCATGACTGATCCATCCCTTGTTTTTCTGAACATGTAACCACTATATAATTCTCAACCCTTGAGGTTGAAAGGTTGAGAACAATATTATTTTGGTTTTGTAATTTTGGTCACATTAATATAAGTTATCTTGTTGTTTTTGTTACATGCATTATCTGATTTAGTTTATGTTTAAGTTCCTTCTCTTCCCACGCCCCGCTAGGGAGGAAGGGCCCTCCTCTTTAGTAGGGATTGCAGAAGTTAAGGTATTTGTATATATTTTTGATTTGCTTTATGTATCAATGGAAGTGTTTTTGTTGTTCTAGCTGTGAATAGATCTGCTTCAATTCCAATATTGTATATGTTGTTACACATGTGTGATTCGAGATACCAGCTGGGTAATTTTTGTGTAGCGCGCTAGGTACAGATTAATTAAGGCAAGATCACAGTCTTGTAGATCATTTTACTTCTACATGAGTGATTCCTTCCAACATTTAATTCAGAAATGATTTCCTTTATTTGGATTTGCTTCTGGTTTGATGTATCGACACAAAAAATGCAACTGTCATTGAAATAAAAGACGTCCCTAGATTGATAATTCATGTGTACCGTATTAGGAATTTAACAATGATTAATGCAGCCCAATATTTTGACGTCATTGCCGAGGATGGCATTGATGATCCAATCAACCAGATTTGTTTGTTAGATGATAGAGTGTACCTAGTCTACAACTACTAGGCAGTAAGACGAGAGGTAAGAACCTATGCATCACTCTAATATACCTGGGTGGGCTCACCATTGCTACACTAGGGAACTTACAGGTGCAATTTCTGGGTTTTTTTTTAGTGTGTCTCCAGTGGCACAATTGTTGAGTGGTAAGACGAGAGGTAAGAACCTGCACATCGCTCTAACATACCTGGGCGTGCTCACCAATGTCTTGCTGGGACACATAGAAGTGTGAATTTTTGGGTGTTTTCTTTAGTGTGCCTTCAACTATATAGTTGTTGGGTGGTAAGACGAGAGGTAAGAACCTGTGCATTGCTCTAACATACCTAGGTGGGCTCACTGCTGTAGAAATTGAAGCACTTGTAGGATGAATTGATACACATAGGGTCTATATGTGCCAATAGGATAATAGAAAAATCCAAAAACACCCCACACACTACTAACTACAGGAAATATGGGTCGTAAAAAGGAAAAGAAGAGTGTAGAATTGGGAAGAAAGACATTCTTTGGAGATCTCATCTCAAGAGCAGAAAAGGAACAGTCTACTCCATACATAGACAATAGGAAGACGAGACCACAAAAAGCTGCTAATATATCAAAGCCTGAGGCATCTGTGCCTTCTGTGTCTGGGCCTAACCACCCTTCAGACAACATATCCACTCATGATATCAAGACTCCAGATCTGAAATAGCAGTGGAAATCATTGATCAAGATCTGAAAATTGAAGGACAAGGCGAGACCAGTGGGGAGCATCAAGGACCTGAGGAAAAAAATTTAGTTGATCATCATTTGGATGTTGGTAGTGCGGTGAAACAACTGATCCTAGAACAACCTGATCCTTTATTTACTTGTCAATCTCATGCATATTCTGAGGTCAGTTCATCCCATCAAGAAGGATCAACCATGGGGGACGAGAATGTCAAGACAGATAGTTCTTTTACTTTTTAATTCCTAATAGTGGCGACATGGGATGAAGCTCCTCTGAAAAACATTCCTTTATAATCCCTACCATCCTTTCAAGGGATGGATGTTGAAGTTCCTGATACCTTTCTGTTTGAATTCGATGCACTGTGTAGAGGTTATGACTACACTATAGATGCCCAGAAACTGAAATTGTTTCCTTCTACTTTGAAAGGGGAAACATTAAGATGGTTAATGAGACTGGGTGCTGGCACGATTCTAACTTGGAATGACATGAGGGAGGCCTTTCTCTTTAAGTATCAGAATTACTGTCGAACCAGGGATTGAAGGAAGAGATCTTGAGAATTGCACATAAGGAGGAGGAGAGCTTGGAATAATATATGGAAAGATTCCATTACAATTTACAAAGGTCTAATTTTAGACACTTAGCCCCAGAAATTCTAAAACCAATATTTTTAAGAGGTATAAGAGATGTCTATCTAGATAATTTAAATCTGTTGAGAAAAGGGGACATATTGCAAGAACCACATGAATAAATAATGAACCTCTGTCTATAGAGTTCAAGAGGATTGGTCAAGGGGAGAAGTTCAGTTTGGGACCCTTCAGTCCAGACACAGAAGTCCACAAGTAGAGGAGTAACCAGAAAAAAGATCAAAAATCTATTTGAGGATTTTAAAATCGACCTCCTTAGCACTCTCTCTGCCCAGATCACTACGATATAAGTTAAGAAAGCACAAGCAGAAGTTGAAGAAGCCTTAGTGATATTCTGTCCTAGATGCAAAAAGAAACATTTAGAAAGAGAATGTGGACTGAATAGCTCTAGCCTGTGTAACATCTGTGAATTGGCACATTCTACGAATCATTGTCCTAAACTTCCCAGACTGAAGGCTATACTTCAAGAATCAAGCAAGGATTTTCAGTCTTCCTACTTCATTGGATCAAAGATACCATGGAAGCCACAACCTACAGGTATGCCTCCATATTTTCCCTCTTTTAATCCGTGGAAAAATGTTTATAATAGTCAAAAATTTCCATGGAAGTATCCTACTCCTTCCTCAACACAATTTCCTTCACGATGGAAACAATGGCCTTCCCCTCCACCAATGAAATACCCTCCATCGCAATCTCATCCTTGGAGTCAAAATTGGAGAGCTAATGGCCAAGGTCTGGTACCCCCTGCAGTACCAATGTAGCAATAGTTACAACTGCCTTCTCTTCAAAATCCTACACCTCCTGTCCGACCCTAATTACCTTTGCAACCTAACCCCGATCCGAATAATAAGGTAGCTCAGAGCATAGATGACCCGATTACCTTCCAGACTTATCTTATTACTCCTATTGGGCTTAACGAGGTTCAACTTTGATTGGGAAAGTTAATCAGACCTAAACATACTCCCATTATTATCGAATAAGAATGTGAGTCACCTAGAAAGGATATCATCGATTATGAGATAGTTATTACACATGTAACAAATACTACAACACCTGTTGTTACACCTGTAGCAGTAAGCTTGAGAAGGCCTGTTGTTTCTACATCAGCCAACCTGAGCAAGGTTGGTGCATCTATGACAACTGACTGAGGTGTTAAGGTTCAGGATCCTCCTTACGCTCAATGATTAATTGAAATTGGGATAGCCTCACAAAATGAACCTGAGTTCCTTAAGGAATTTCAACATTTGTATGTGTGGATTTCGCTGTTAAAAGCTCTCAAGGAAGTACCTATCTATGCCAAAATAGTGAGAGATCTGTGTCTCAAAAAGCCTAGAAGAAAACCGAAAGACCCTGCTACTATCCATGTTATATGGAAACTATCTGAACTTATGATTGATCAGCCTTTGTTGAATAAATATAATGAGCCAGGGAATCCTAAAATTACTTTCCATATTGATGACCAACCCATAACCAACACTTTTATTGATTTGGGGGCAACCATTAATGTCATGACCAAAGATCTCTTTATCTCCCTAGGACTTCATGGAGTTAGACCTACACCCAGAATGCTTGATTTAGCAGATAGGTCTCAGGTCAAGCCCGAGGGAATGATAGAAGATGTGGCTATCATTGTGGCTTCTTGGAATTATCCGACTGATTTTCTCATTTTACAAGCTAAATCCAACCTAGGGAGTCATCCTTTAATCTTGGGAAGACCATGGCTAGCAACTACGGACACATATATCAGATGTAGGTCCAGATCTGTGGTGATCTTAGATGGGTAGGCCACTCATAACTTGATCCCTTACCCTCCAGCAAAACCTCATATGGATTTGAATAGTCCCCGGTGGGACAAATTTGAACCTGAATATGATCTTTCCCTACCTCTCCTCACACTTGGAAAAGCACAATACTTTAAGGATGAAACAAAGTATGATATCATTAATGGTTTTATTAGCAATTCACTCTATGTTGCCTCCATTATAGATATGGGGAATAAGATGAGGTAGATGATGCAATTATTGAACATTTGAAAACTACTCCACATACTGCCAACAAACCTATTGAAATTGAACCTAGGAAATATTTAAACATTAATCCTAACTTGACTGCTGAACAAAACAAATTGCTGATACAGCTGTTATAGAAATATAGAAAGGCATTTCCATGGGACTATACTGATATTGAAGGAATCCAACCTGGCCTATGCACTCACTTCATTTACCTTAAAGAGGACTATATACCTGTTAGACAACTGTAGCACCGAATGAATCTCACACTTAAGGAGATAGTGAAAGAGGAATTGCAGAAAATCGTTAATGCTAATTTCATCTACCCCATTTCTAACAGCCAATGGGTATCTCCGCTTGTCATAGGTCCAAAAAATAACGACAAGTGGAGAGTTTGTGTAGACTATAGAGTGCTTAACAATGCCACTCAAGAGGACCATTTCCCTTTACCATTCAATAACCAGGTCCTAGATACTCTCTCTAGGGAATTTTTTTTTCATTTGTGGACGGGTTCAGTGGCTATAATCATATACAAATTTCCCCGGAAGACCAATACAAGACAACCTTCACTTGCTCGTGGGGTACTTTTGCATATAGAGTCCTTCCTTTTGGCCTCTACAATGCGCCAACAACTTTTCAGAGGGAAATACTGGGTATTTTTTCTGATCTCTTGAATGTCTGTCTTGAAATATTTATGGATGATTTTACACCCTAAGGGGATGCCTTTGAAACAACATTAGTTAATTTGGAAAAGGTGTTGGAACGCTGTGAACAAATTAATGTTGCTTTGAGCACGAAGAAATGCCACATGATGATGACCGAGGGAATTGTGTTGGGAAATTTCATTTCGACAAATGGAATCAAGGTAGATCCTGAAAAAATTGAGGTAATATCGAAAATCCCAACTCCTAAAACTACAAAAGAGGTTAGATTTTTGTGACATGTAGGATACTACATGCGATTTATAGAATATTTTTCAAAGATTGCATCTCCTCTGTTTTATTTTCCCATGAAAGACGTAGAATTTGTGTGGACAGGAAAGTGTGAGCAAGCTTTTCTGAAGTTAAATAATTGTGTAACAGCAACAACTGTTTTACGAGGACCAAACTGGATATTTCCATTCCATATCGCTACAGATGCATCTGACATAGCTGTGGGTGATTTTTTGGGGAAACTGGAGGAAATGAAAACTTATGCCATTTATTACATCAACAAGAATTTAACTCCAGCTAAACTCAACTATACAGTGACTGAGAAGGATTTCCTAGTAGTAGTGCATGCTATCAACAAATTTCAGCACTACATCACTGGGTATCAAGTATTTTTACACACTGACCATGCTGCAATTTGATTTTTAATGAATAAACATGTTACTAATGGTAGAGTTACATGATGGTTATTGTTGTTACATGAATTTGATATCACTATTTTAGATAAACCCAAAAAAGATAATGTGGTTGATGATTTTCTTTCTAGATTAACTATAAGTGATGACTACACTCCTACTAAGGATTATTTTCCAGATGAATATCTTTTTTCCATCTCTACTCACTCACCATAATATGTAGATATAGCCAATTATCTTGCTACAGGAAAATTCCCGCACCATTTATCTTCTAAATAAAAGAGGAAGATCATATAACATAGTGCTACCTACTCCTGGATAGAGGGAAATCTCTATAACACCGGGCCATACTTTTAGATTAGGTGATGTGTTAGAGAAGATGAGGTTTTTGAGAGCTTGAAAGCTTGTCATGAGGAACCCTGTGGAGGGCACTTCGCTGACAAGAGGCCGAGATATAAAGTATTCCCAACAAGGTAATATTGAAAAATTATATTCTAGGATGCTAAGAAGTTTGTGAATGGATGTGATAGCTTCCAAAGGATGGTCCAACCTCTGAAATCAGATGAGATGTTGTTGCAGCCTCAGATAGTGATAGAACCATTTGAGAAATGGACCCTGGACTTTGTAGGGCCAATTAATCCTTCATCACAAAAAAAATCATACATATTGGTCTGCACCGACTATGTCACAAAGTATGTCGAAGCAAAGGCACTAATTAGAGCTACAGAGTAGGTTGTTTCAGACTTCCTATTCGAAGATATTTTTGTTCGCTTCGGGATACCCAGGGATATAGTGACCAATGGAGGGCCTCAATTCACATCCCATTTGATCAAGAAGCTGGTTGAGAAGTAAAAAATTCATCACAGGATCACGTCACCTTATCACCCACAAGAAAATGGTCAAGTAGAAAGCACCAATAAAGTCATTGAAGGAATCTTAACGAAGACAGTAGCCAACAACCGAAGAAATTGGGCCGAGAAACTTCTAGAGGTGTTGTGGGCTTACAGAACAACATGGAGGAATACTACAGGATTCTCACCTTATTAATTGGTGTATGGTAAGAGTCCTTTATTCCTCATAGAGTTTGAAATAAAGACATTAAGAAAAAAAATTTAGGTCAATTTGGACTTAAGCACAACACAAAAACAAAAGTTCAACCAGCTCAATGAGTTGGAAGAGAAACGACTGGCTGCCATTCAACAAACAAAGATCATTCAGCAGCAGAGAGCTAGATGGCATGACAGGTTTATTAAGAAGAAGAAATTTTAGAAAGGAGATTGGGCTCTCTTTTATGATTCAAGGTTCAAGGATTTCAAATGCAAGCTCTACACCAGATGGCTAGGTCCTTACGAAGTAGACACAGTATTTGACAATGGGACTGTACAATTAGTCACCATCGACAGTGCCAATACACCTTTACTAGTTAATGAGCACCGTGTGAGGTTATATCATCAACCTTCTTCGAAGGAATCATTTTTTAACATTGTCGCAAACTCTAATAATTATGTTACAGCAGCAGGGGAATGTTCCCCTGTGCAGCCTGAAATTTGAAATTCCAATAAGTGCAGTAGTTGAAAATCGCCTTTGAGGCAGCTGTTAAACCTGTTAAAAATAAAAATAAAAATAATAATAATAATAATAATCTGATTGTGAAAACCTCTTTCCGGGGCGCAGTCAAATAATTTGTAATAGTTGAAAACCACTCTTTTGGTGGTTGTTACAACCATTTTTTTCCCTTTCCCAAAACATCATCCCTCCTTCCTGATACATTTTACAAGATGATGTTATTCATTTGTTTTTTTCCTGTATCTATCTCTCCTAATCATCATGTTTTCTGAAGAATAACACAAAGGCTATCTTAGCTGTTACACATTTAACAATTGACAGCCACAAACATTGTTTCTTATCCCATCACATGCAACAATAATTGTGCTAGCCAAGCGTGACTGTCGTGATCATTGCGAGAAAGTACGCCGCCATTTCAAATTCCTCCTCCACGATGCTTCAGGTACGTCATTCAAAAGGTAACGTCATTATTTAATGTTTTGGTGATTAATGGCAAGTGATGATATTCCCGTGATGGCCGTGGGCGACCATCACCATTAAAGCAGGGGGGGATCTATCTTGTAATCATTGAAAGAAATCTGTAGTTATGAACCGTTATTAACCCCCCATGCATCTTATTAATATCACAATGGCCAATGATGACCAAATCCGGCTGGAAAAGGCATGTGTACTTAGAATCCATTACTTTCCATAATGAGACATTTATGAAGGAATGTGTGAAGTACGATTCGATAATCCATAAATCTTGTCACCTCCCATCACCCTCCTTAACTGAAGCCTTGTATCCTCATCTGAAACTCTTCATCCGGGATAAGAATAGTAAGGTGCCGAGAGGAAATAAGAAGTGCAACGACATTACAGTGGGTTGAGAAATAAGGAATGAATTCAGAATAACAACAAGATGGGTGGAGCAGCAGTAAGACACGATCCAGATTCCATGGGCGCCTTACAGAACTGTCTGGAAGCCTACTAGGTATTTAGGGGCACCAGGTGGATTGAATATTATTATAAATTTGAAGGTTCAGACGAGGCTATTGCAATCGAATTTGCTTAGAATTTGAATAAAAACCAGACCCAAGTCAGGTGCCTACAAATATAGGTGACAAAAGAAGTGATTGCGTGAGTAACCACATTTTTAGTAGAAGGACGGAGATGGTTCAATAGGAAAATGAATGACCCCTGTTTTAAGGAAGACTTCCTTGAAGGAGAAGAAAGTTGGAAAAAAGGGAAGAGGAATTGACAGGTTATCACTCCCTCAGCCATGGGAAGATGTTGCCCTGGTTTTAATCAAATACATTACTTGCAAGGGAAGATCCACAGTCATTTTTAATTATCACTTCCCTATACTCAATCATCTTCGACACCAGCAAAAGATTAACCTTCCATTCTACTTATTGAGAAACATTAAGCATATGGAAGTGACGATGAAGACAACAACACATCCAGAAGCATGTGTGATCAATCATGGAATTATCAAATTGATCGTGTTGGATGCCCTAAGCCAGTAGGGAAGGAGCTGGGAAGAATTTAAGTGAAAAAGGCCTAGGAAAAGTCAGAGAAAATAGGTCGCGACTTCGGAAGGAAGTTAGGCAGAAGCTGAGGCCCAGACTCGGCCTGTTAATGTTAGAATTGGAAAAGAACCCACTGAAAAACCAATTGGGGATAGGCGGCCAAAAGAGAGGGTGAAAGTTAACTTGCCCATAGAACCTTTCCCACAGCCAGAAAGAAAAAAGAAGCAGAATGATCAGAAGAAGAAGAAAGAGAACCCTCCTCATCAGGTAAGGATGAAACTCATGTCCTGCTTTTAGAACTTGAAAATATAAGAAATGAAAATGAACAGTTGAAACAAATATTATATGAGGGGAAGGAAATCTTGGTACTTGTATGCATTTCATGTTTTCAAGGACTAAAAACAGTAGGGTATAAGGTCTGTGGGGAAAACACCAGCCTAATGGAAACATAAATAGAACTTCAAGAGGTTGTTACCCAAGAACCTGCTAAGGATACTACTGTTACACAAGAACCAACAGTTAAAGCAGAGCCTCCTATAGTAATTGACCTAGAGGCCGATACACAAGAACCTGTGGAGGCCATTGTTGTGACAGAAGAAATAACTATGGACATAGAGGCTACTCTAGGCGAAAATGAAGGGGCTGATACACAAGAACCCACTAATGAAACTGTTGTTACACAAGAACCAATAGCATAGGTGGGGCAGACCCATTCAACAGAGGATGTTACACCAATTATTTATGTTGATATTAAATGCATAGGAATGCCGAGTCCCGTCACGAGATGGAGTTTTGAGAAAATTTTGTTAATTTACGAATTGCAGAAGTGGAAACAAAATGAAATCTCCCTTCGGGAGGGGGTGATTTCATTGAAATAACATCAAAAGGAGATAAGTGCTTTACAGGACAAATGGATGAAAGAAGAGTTGAAGAAAGGTTGGGAAGAGTATAAGAGGAAAGAAGTTGTAAAGAAGAAGGAGGAACAACTGCTGCTATTACAATAGGAGGTTTAGGATCTAACTATGGATAAGAAAAAACTCCATGACCTTGCCCTTAATATGTTGGGGTGCAGGTGACCTTCCCGATCCTACCCTATTTTTCTATGGGAACGCTAATTCTTATTTCAATTAAAATCCATCATGGAGAACAGGCCCTATCTGTGCTATTCCACTCACACTTTTTCAGATGTTTTTCGTGCTTCCGATTTTGATGAACAAAGCCTAATGCGTGAGTTATTCTTGCACAATATCATTTGCGAGAACAAAATTATGAAAATGGTAGTGAATATATTCTCCTACATGTGGGATTTTCAGCGACGAGCCTTTGTGGCATTCATGAAGAAGAGTGGCACTTGTCTACCAAATCTATGGATGCCAATGAAGAAAAGACAACATTATGGATACGGGAAGAACCGGGACGGGCCACCGAGTTAAGGCGGGAATTTAGAAGAATTTTGAGCACTCTTGGGATAAGGGAACCAACTTCCACTTACAGAAGAAGGATTGTGAACTTCTGCCTTAAATTAGTTCTCACTAATGAAGAGTCGAGCCCTGACTGGGTGCTTGAAATGCATAAAATCCAACAGTGTTAAGCTGCTGAAGGGGGACCCATTTGCATTTCAAAATTTTTTGGTAGTTGTTACACATGTACTAGCATATGCATAGATAATACAAACCCTTGGCGCTTCCTGGCTTGGGTTAAGGTTCAAGTTCCCTTTGATCTGGCTGCCAATAGAGGATTACAAAATTAATTATGAATTGAGAAAGTATGAATCAGAGTCATGGGTATGACAGTTGAAGTCTACTCAAGGGTACAAGTCTACAGATGAAGATACAACTGATGCTTATGACCTCACTAACCTGCATCGGAAATATTCTCATGGGAGACGAGATTTTGCATGAGGACATGCAAGTGCTTCAGCTGGGGGGAGATGTT
>JAXQQM020078958.1:0-16007 GCA_034641835.2 Pinus albicaulis | reverse complement strand
ACCCATCCATAGGATTAGGTGTCAACAGTAATTATCCCTATTGTCATCATTAATGTCAACCATTTGATCATTAGTTTCATCATTATTTGCATCCCAAAATAAACCTATAATAATCTCATTAAATCCTTCTTCATGTATTAAATTTCAATTTCCATGCTCATCATGATCATTAAGGCCACTAGTTGGTAGCATATTGCAATCATCAATGTATGTGAATCTAATCATTTGTTGAAATTACACAGGTGGTAAAGTTGTCTTTAAATATGCTATTTTAGCCCTGGTATGGTTTAAGGGATGGTTTTTATCATCCCATCCAAATATTAATAGCCAAGTTGGATCAACTTGGGTATTAATAGTCTTGCTTTCATCATAATATTCTACCTGTTGACAAACACAACCACTATTTAATGTTTGGAAAGAATTGGATAAATCATAAATGTATCAATTTCAAACAAATATAATCAGATATCGCTTAAAAACACCCATACCATATACTATAGTCTTGACCAACATATTATTTAGTGCAATTATTTTTTTTTATGAAGTATCCATTGCCATATCCTCTTCCACCCACTATGTTCTTCGTGATTTAATAGTTTTAGGTCCATGCCCAGGTACATATGTTTTTTTACTTTTCCCGAGTTGAATTCTTAGGTTGTGTCCTAGTTCCAATATCGATATCAAATATCAACAACATGCATTAATTTATTTCAAGTTTATATAATAGGCTATAAATTCTAATAACGCTATGATAAAATATGGACGTATCAAAGAATTCTTCCTAAAAATTTGATAATTACCTGATATCTTACGACATCGGTCATGTCCTTACTTAATATGACTCGATCTGCTTCCATGGAGTCTTCTTACCCCTATAATACATAACATAGCCAATGATATTTAGTACACCAATTATATCATTTCAACTAATATACTATCCAACATAGAGCCTCACTTTACCGATATATTTGGTGTATCGATATCATGTTTTGGATTTAAAAATAGCAAAAACATATTTTATATAACTTTATCTCGTTTATGTAGTAGCATTTTTGAATTCATAAATACCATCCACCTTTGGTTATGGTTTATTTGTATTATATATTCAATTATATGGCCACACACTTTCCTCTCGTTGATTTAGTAGGTCTACATCATCCATGTCTTCTACCCATGGCCTCCTTTAGATCTTGTAATAAACAAAAATGGAATTAGTAACATAAAATCTATGCACTTTTTTTTTTCCATCCAATTTGATAAATGCACAATCGATTTAATCGAAATTTCTTTTCATTGCACCTTTCTAACTAAAACACTTCTATTTAAAATATATACTCTTTTTGTTAATTTATGCTCCTAATATAGTTACATGACAAAAATCTTGTAAATGTTATATGAGGACTTTGAGAACTGATGGTCTAAATTTTTTTTCATATTTTCATTTACCTTAAACCATTCATCCATAATTTTAATCCTCCAATTATATGTATTTTGTATATTTAAAAAAAAATCCTTTGACCCTATATGTTACAGAATATATTATTTTCAATTTTTTTTTAATTCTTCTAAATGAACTCAATATATAATATAGTAATTATTATAAGTTAACTTGTCGATGAGATATATTTATAGGTGAAAATGTGTGTATGTGAGTATAACGAGTGATTGTTATATTATGAGTCATGGGCTATTAAAATAAAATTAGAAAGTTCTAAATCACACCAAATTCATTAGTAGGCCATGGAAATATGGCATGAAACACCTTTCACTACAAGGTAAGAACACCATTTATATGTCTTTACATCAACCAACATTTCAACTTATCACATGCGCCTATGCACATTGCACATCAAATATTAGTATTCACCTAGCACAACCATATTTAAAAATGTGGTTGATAAATGCTTATAGGAATATATTAAGGACATTTATTAATATTCATATCAACCATATTAATAATAATAATAATAATAATAATAATAATAATAAATATTATAATTATAATAATAATAATAATAATAATTATACTTATCCCATTTTCCTATGCACATTGCACATCCGATTTTTCTATTCAATTTAACCTCATAAAAATGATAATCACATGGAATCCTCCCACATCAATGTTCCAAAGTGAAAATATGACAATTAATAGAACAAATCAAACAATTAAAAACTAAAAACCCTACCAATCTATAATTGGCCTGCACAATGGATAAACATATTATGTATATCAGTTATTCAACCAGAATAATGTAGCACATTCACAATATTTCTATTCTAAGTATCATCAATAAAAAATCGAGGGAGATTTGAAGTTCTGTTTGGAGTTGGAATAGACCACAGTTGGAGGAATGCATTGAGACTATGAAAGAAAATAATTGATCAATTGGAACTATGTTGATGGTGGGTATACATATTGACGGGAATCTAGCAAAATCATGGAAAATTTCTGGATAATAAGGGATAGGTGCATAAGGAATAAGATCAAATTTTGTCATGGAATATTATTCAGAAATAGACTCCCACACATGGTCATGGTAAATGTAATAATTTTGTTTCTCAACACAAACTCCATCCCGGACTTGATCCTCATGGTCATAAAAATGAATGGTTGAAACAAGTGAACCAAAAAAATCACAATTGGGAGGACTAAGGGAACCAATGGATGGAGAGTGAGGAGATATAAAATCATCAAAAAAATTGTATTTAGAGTCCAATTTTGCACTAAAATTATGATTATGTGGGGTGGGAGAAGATGGTACTAAATCAACAAATGAATTCTAAAGTTATCCCACCTCAACCTTCGGAAATGGAGTTTTTTAATGAGGAGAAGATGAGGAGTCACTTAGAACAAAAAAATATTTCATTGTAGATTTAAAAGCTCTGTAACCAAGGAATGATGGGAGAGTTTCACAATATTCATACTCTTTTGGATTTATTTAAGTACAAAAAAAAAATTTAACTTCTCTTTTATTAAATTCCAATCAATATCATCTTCACAAAAATTGAAACAAAAATGAATGAAGTGATTGTGAAAATAGGCAAGATATTGAGTTTCTTTTTGTAATATCATGATCTTATTGGAAACATATTTGTAATATTACATGTCAATGGCACAATAAATCTCTTTAAAAAGATGGTAGAAAGGCTATATGGAAGTGACTAGCAATGTGTAACATCATTCCTTTATGCATGATTCAAACATGAGGACGACCAAACTGGATGTAGTATCCTCACAGTGGATATAATGTTGGTTGAAAAAATAAAAAATGCAAGTGGTGTACTCAAGAATTTTTGTTCCACCCTCGCCATCAAATTTCAGATTTGGAAAGTCATTAATAATTTTCTTGGGAGCTTTCAGGTTTTTGGTTCTCAAAAAACATGTTTGGGTTGAGACATGGGAAGAAGCAATTTAAAGGTGAAAAATGTTCAAAAAAACTTCATGGGCTCAGCTTGTCATCTAGCACTCCTTCAAGCGCCTGAAATATTGATGGTTTTGGACCCACCAAAATTTGGGTGATCTCCTCGATATGAAGTCTCAATTAGACCTCGCACAAATTAGTGTAGGAGTCCCATCCAAAATACATGTAGGTTTTCGATGCAGCGGGTTTTAATGATGGGACTCGGTTTCAATAAGACATATATTGGTGTATGGTTACTTTGGTGGGAACAATTTTGTCACTTTATGGATATTCTGTGTAATGCATGAAGGTTCTAACACACAAAGGGAAAGTAAATGAACCCCTTAGAAGCCTGTAATAGTATGCATATTGAAAGGAACACATGAGGATAATGACATCACAAGTTAATTTGCGAAATAGTTTACAAGTTAACCAGGATGGAAATATACAACAAAACACATTCAACAAGATTCGTGCCAATGCAAACTAAATATATCATAAGCATAAGCATACATGAAATAACATCCATTGCAAACATAAGAAGGATAGTCTTACTATATTCACAATTGGCTCTGAGCTTTTATTAAATTGAAGGTTGTAATCATAAATATACCATTGACAAACCACTAGCCCAAATAAAGGAACATGAAGTGAACACCCACTCGTACAAATAAATATACTTCCTCTATGCTACAAAGCAGCCAAGGCTATCAAAAAACCCCCAAGATCTTGATACTAAGGCTAAGCCTAGCGAAAAGCTTTTCTCCCCGAAAATCCCTTTACATGAGTTATCAAGATGTATTTATAAAAAAAGGCGTGACTCTTCAGCTTCCCTTTGTCACTCTTGGACTTCCCTCATGACTCTTCAACTTCTTTTCAAATTACACTTGAACTTTATTACATCATGACTCTTCACATTCCAAAATTGACACTTGGAATTTAAATTAAAAATTATTTACAAAAGAATATTACAATATACTCGTACCAATATAGGGCACAATTTGGTAGAGCCAGCTAGAAAACCTAATAGAATACAACTTGTAATTACTTTGTTTGGGGAAACTCAAGCTCACCAACCTCCGCTTGTTGTTTCTCGATCATGTAATGGTGCCAAGCTCTATACTACACAATAGGTCCCTCAAACAGTGTGATGGTGTCAGGATGGAAGCAAACTCTAACATCCATGGAATCTGAGTACACTGAATTGGAACCATTTTTTACATTATTCTTTACCATGAGGAACATCATGTTTATTTCGACAGGACCACCAATTTACTTCTACATATTTTTCTTATTCACTTCAAGATCTTCCCTAGTGGCGATTTGTCTGCATTTCTCGAAGTATTATTTTATATCTTGCCTGACCTGCTTCCTGCGTTTAGCTTGAGTCAACAAGCCAACTAATGGGATCGTGTGTAATATCACAAAGAAATCTACGTTGTTATACAATCATGCATACAAGGCATAAAAATGAGCAAGGAACGAGCTAATTTGTTTGTTATTATGGATGAGAAGCCTAACCTTTGCTTTCTCCTCCTACATCTCTTGATTTCCTTTGGTCCCCTGTTGTATCACATTCACCATTCATGAGTGGAAGTAATGGTTTTTTGTACAACCTTAAGAATTTTGACATTATCTTTACATTTCTATTGAAATCGTGTAAGTGGACAACTGCCTTATGCATAATAACAAGATCTTCATAGATATTCTACATTTTATCCCCCGGTGTCGCTACTTCGTTGAGTATCATTGCATTCAGTTCCTCCAAATTGACCTATGTAGAAGTTGTATTATAACCCGCAACTCATAGATATTCAACTTCCTTCCTAACAACCTCCAAGTTCATTTCAAATTGTTTAATCTCAGCCTTTAAGTATATCGTATTTAAATTTGCTGCACCGACGAAGGCCAAGTTGGGTGTTGTAATGGCTTTCGGATTCCTCTTGGTGTCCACCACAATCACCCTTTCTCTAATAAAAGCAAGAGATGGGAGGTCATCTAGGAAAATTTTCTTCCACGGTTGTACAATTGTTTTTCGAGGCTCGCCATAAGTAAAATTGTACGCTTCCATATGCAAACCTTCATAGAGAGGGGTATAATTAATGGTGACATGTTGTGTGCTTGGAATTCTTTGGTATTGCTTCCAGAGTGACTTATTTTTATGGAGTCAACTGTGAATTTTGTCCAAAACTGACCATCTTGCAGGACTTGGAGGAATTATAAAAATTCCTCCATGGTTCCTCCTTGGGACAAGATAATGTACTGCTTAGCCACTTAAAATAGATTCTCGCATAGTGGTCTCTATAAACATTCTAGGGATCATAAGAATTAAATTCGAGAGTACTGAATGCAAACTTTTCTATTGTCTTTCCTTCGGTTTCTGAGAATTTCAAGTTCTTGATCTCATACAAATAGATTTTCATAGGAAGAGTTGGCCAATGTTCTTTATTCTTCCTATGAAAAGCTACTGAAAAGCCCGTGGAGATATGATATGCTACCTTTTGCGTTAGTAACTTATTGATTGCATGGCTTGGTAAAATATGTGGTGATTTATGTTCACGGAAAACTCTAAAGAAGGTATCATCCAATGTGGCACAACAATGTGTTATCTCTGACACTGATTCCATTGCCCCACATAACATGCAAGGGGGATCTTCCTTAAATTTTTACTTGTATAACAGAATGAGGAAGCAATTAGTTAAATTTTACATTAGTCCTCTATGGTTTCACTCCAATTATAGTCTGCAATAGATGTGCATGATGGGGTATGATGGTGTCCAAGTCCAATTCATGTCAGGGAATGAATTTTGAGCATAATTTACATCCAGAAGATATGAGGAAATGTAAAATCTAGATTTCCTGCCCTTGGGAGGATTTAAGGTGTTGACAACATGGATACTTAGTTGTTTAGCTAACAACAAGGACCAGTTGAGTGGTTTCCATTCATGCACAGCTTGGTTCAGTAAGAATGCCAACCCTTTAGGAAAGCTCTCAGTTCTTTGATGACCATAGATTTTGAAACATAAAACTAAAAGGATATGATAGGCCCTGCGGAGATATTTTGTCTTGAAGGATTGGGTTGGTGTCTCATGAATATTTGATGGCTCTTTCACCCAGCTTTTAACAATTTCCTTAGTATTCAAGTAGTTGGTGGTAGCATAAAAGTAAGAATCCATGAGTGATTCTAAATCCATAAAATGATACATGAGATCATAATATCTTTCCAGAAATGAAGCAAGCCTTTTTTCCAATGGCATTGTTCAAATTCATAGTCTTCAGATCAATATGCAAAACTATCTAGCCGACAATGTCTCCACATATGAAATTCGGATATTTGCATGAAACCTTATGTAGTCCCAAACATTGAACATTGATATATACCTGTCAGTCCTCTAGATATTCCTTGAAGGTTCTTGCTGAAAAGGCTTCATTGAATTTCTCCCATGGGATATATGATTCCTTTTCTATGACCAATTAAGTATCTGAATAAACTGGAAATTTTACTAGCGTAATCTCAACTACCTCCACGATACTACTCTTTGTAGTTTCCTTTGAAGTAGCTCTCTTAGGTTCCATGATAACAGTTACTGATTACAAGAAGTGTTGAACAATTGTAATATATGTACGAGGAAAATGAGCTAATGGAAAATATAAATTAGCATCCAAAAATCAAGTTATAAAGAAACATCACATGAGAAACAACTGAACCGAATGGGAAAATTGTGCATTTTTTAAAATCAAGGGAGAGGGACTGGCTGCATGAGCTGTGCATTGCGTAGTCTCAGTAACCAATGATGTAGCCTGAGTCTTCAGACTGCGGAATGCACAATTTAGCCTGGGCTGACTCAGGGAGAGACTACACATTGAAGAGTATCAGTTGCTAAACGTTCAAGCTTGAGCCCTGGCACTGCACAATGCACAATTGTGTAATATTTTATTGTGCATTTTTCAGTCCTAAAGGCCAAGACGAGAGCCTGATCTTTGCACTTGCGCATTTTCCAGCTAGACAAGGAATGTGTTGGCCAAGTGAAGTGCAGATCTTCCAGAAAAGAGTGTGCAAAACTATCATATCCAAGTGATAGTGAAATTTAGTGTATATATAACTAAGGATAGCTAGACCAATGGAGTTGAAGTGCAGAAAATAAAAATGCATAAGGAAAAGAAAACATGCATGGAGATTCGTCGAAATGAAGATCACTAGTGTGCAAAAACAAGAAAATTAATGTAACACTTATAAAAGGTGAATGGTGGAATGGGCTAGCACTTATACAAGATAATATAAGTTAAAATACCAAAACAATTGAAGAGAAACAAGAAAAACAACACTTACATAAGGGAAACGAGAAAAAGTGATAGAAAAATTGGTAAAAGAGGACAAAAATCAAGACTTGCTCGCAAAAGCATCGCAAACTCCACCGAAGGCTCCTTGGCCTCCTTGGGAATGCTATAGCTCTAATATCAAATTTAAAAATGAGCTCTAGATCCATCTATTAAATATATGTAGGTTGATTAGGGTTTATGACACACATGCCTAAAATCAACGAAAAAATGACCCTTGACAAAAAATTCCAAAAATAGTAATTATGGCACCTTTGGGATGCTAATGATGACTCCCTATTTTCAAGCGATACGTTTTTTTCTTTTTTTTTCTTTTTTTTCATTTTTCAATAAACTTGTCATGCACACAGCCAAGAATAATTGCACAATACTCGAGGACTAGGAAACTCCTTAACTGAGTACATTGTGCAGTTTATGAGTTGATGAGATTCTTTGAAAAAATTTTGATCTTAAGGCTCGACTGCCATCCAAAAATACGTAATTTTCATGCTCAAGGCTAGATTTACTATATGGGGTGTGCAATTCTGATTCTCAAGCTGGCCTTCCTTCTAATATTGCATAGTTTTTGGAGGCAAGCCCAACAATACTGCAAGGTTATGTCGAGAGTTAGCTTTTGTTTAAAATATATCGAGTCAGAATCATCTTCATCACAAGCACAACATGAAAATATTACTCTTATCAAAACATGAATACTTAACAACAGTAAAAAGTAAGCTCCTATGGATAGAAGGGAAGACTCCAAAATCAAAGCATTAAAAAAATATTGAAAAATGGTTATAACAACTCCAACAAGTACGTAATTTCCCAAATCTATATATATAAATCACCTTTTACTTTAATATAATTATTCTCAATTTCTTTTATATTCATATATTTCTTCTAAATTTTTAAAAATTATTACATGTTGATCTTTTTATATATATATATATATATATATATATGAGACTAAACTTATGTTGGGGCTAACCCAAATATTGAATAGAAAATTCCTTTTAAAATTTTGAATGAGGTGTTAAAATTATGTGAGGTTGATTAACTTAAATACTAATTCAAACATTTTTTATCCTCCACAAATGATTGATGTCTCAATCCCTCACCATAAATTTAAATAAAAAATAAAACCTATGATTAATCTCTCAATCCCTCACCATAAATTTAAATCACATGATAAAAAATAAATCGTATAAAAGTCAGGGACTTCAAGCTTCATGAATTTTATACTTTACACCTCATCATTTTTTAATTATTTTTAAACCTATTTGATTATCGATGCACATTCATTACGCAACTCCTTTGATTTTGAAATATCAAAGCCAAAAGGAATAATTTCGATTGCTCAATATCAAATGGGCTCATTACAAACTTATTGTCCTTTCAACGGAAAATTCGGAGACTTATGGCACCATCATTTCATGTAGATAATATTTGTTGTCGGCTCCAATGGTTATTATATAAATAATCTTATTTATTTCGTAATTAATTAAGTTTATTTACTTATTTTTATTTTTATACGGGTTGAGGGGAGGTTTATATTGTAATTGGTTAGTATTCAAATTTATTTGATTTTAACTAGTTTGTAAAATTTAAATTTTTATACAAAATTAATATTAAAATAAATATTTGGAAAATTAATTTTTTTTATAAATATGGATTGATTGACTAATTTTATCGGGTTTTTGACTAATTTTATTGGTTTTCAAAATAAATTATTATTATGACATCATTCTGCTACGCTAAAGTCATAATCAATATCTAATTAATTTATACTATTTTTAATCAATTGAAATATATTTTGTAACAGTTAGTTAATGTACCATTGTGAGAATAAAATACTAACTTTTGTTACATTTGGCCTAGGTCTTAAGAATCTGTCTAAAACCCAAAATATTATGTTCATGAATAGGATTCTTAATCTAAGTCGTTATTTGTTCACTGTCTCCTTACTATGATATGAGTAGAGATGCCTTCATTTATTTCCTTATCTCATTAATTCTTACATATTGAACTAATAAATTAATTTGTACAGCATTTTCATAGTTTTTTTCAAACAACGAACTAATAGAGACAAGTTCACGACATCATGGTTGAATATCAATCCATCAGAGTGGTTCGAAATAATACTAATCATATCACGCTAACCATCGCTACAACTAGATGTGGGAGAAAACCATTACTGCATTTCATTTTCAATAAAATGATCACCAACAAACTCAGTGGTGGAGCTACTACCACATAATCCATGCCAAAGCCACTATTAACATTAATAATCCACTAAAATGGTTTAAAATAGTACTAATCATATCACGCCAACCATCGTTGCAACTAGAGGTGAGATAAAACCACTACTGCAATTCATTTTGAATAAAATGATTACCAACAAACTCAATCGTGCAGCTACTACCACATACTCCATGCCAAGGTCAATAGTAACATTATGTTAATCTAAAATGAGATGACTGGAGTAATTATATAATGTATAGTTAGTGTAGGCTCATTTCAACTTGAAATTTACCAGGATAAATCGACTCGAGGCAAAAGTGTTGAAGGTTATAATTAATGCGTATTGATATTTTTATTATAATAAAAATTTATTATCGCAAGTTATGTTGAACTTTATGCGCTTATTAAATTAAGAATGTTGTTATAAAAAAAACTTACAATTCAAATCGTTTATATATGTGCGCGTGTTAAATTATTTTGCTGAATATCAACCCACCTCATAGCGAAGTGACATAAAATATTATGCTATTCTCGTATAAGTGTTTTTCAAGTATATAATTATAAATTTCAAAAACAAAAGAAGACAAGGAAGGAATATACGTAATATGAGACATGTATATTATAAATGACATTTATACAATAAAGTCTTATCAAACTTTCTTGAAGACAAAATAATAAATATAGAGGGTTTTGTATTTTGAATATGATTTTTAAATAACATATAAATGAGTTCTTATTTTTGTTTTAAACTACGTTTTAAAATGTATTTTAGAATTTATTTTCAATTTAAAAAAAATAATATAAATATTTTTAAATCGTTAATATAAAATTAATATGAATTTATTTTAATTATAAATTTATTACCGATCAAATTTGTCAAAATGTTAATATTTTTATATAATATATTGAAATTCTTACTAAATATATACCAATAAAACATTTTTTTGACATATTTTATATTTTTTAATTTAATTTTTAAACTTAATATGTATAGCATAGCTTCTATAAATAAGATTAAAAAAAGAAAAACACAGTATTGTAAGTATTCAATTTTAATGTTTATATTCACTAATTTTAAACATCAAATTATGACATGATATTGTTCTATGGAGTTTATTGTAACTATCATCTTTTTATCTAAAAATATTATTTGCACCTAAAAATATACTCTACTTTACTATGGACTTCCTAACCAAGCAAGTTGTCTCTACAATTGGTATCACCATGGTTGGTGCTTAGTACCCCAGGGTTGTCTAATATCCCTATTTTCCTGCTTTATTAGATAGCTGAAATTCCTAAAGGTTAAGTGGACCTAAAGAAAACCTATATGTGGGCATATTATTTTTAGATTTAATAAATGTGGAAATTTAATTATTGTGCAAATACTAGAGTAAATTGGAGACCAGGATTTCAAGTTCATGAGGATGGAATTAAATCCAAAGGCTTTCCAAAAATCTCCAAAAATCCTTGGAGAAAATAAAATAAAATAAACACATTACACTAGAGATAAGAATATAATAGATACCTCAGTAAAGTGGAAAGTTACTGAGAAGAGGTGAAATAAAACTAGAAAGAGGACAAAAGCTAGTTTTAAAGAATTTTTGTGGAAAAAAAAAAGTAAAGCCTAGGCTAAAGGAAAACAACATCTTAATTTAACTGGACACAGTTATGGAAACATGTTGAGAGAAAGAAAGCTTAAATAAGTCATTCCTAGGTAGACAAGATGTTGTCTACACTATGGAGGATTGGTCTCTACTGGGGGGAGTAGTGGATGAGAGATCAAGGTTGGGTGGAAAATAGTCTTTACCATAATTGAGAATGAAAACTAAAACGAGGCACCCAAATCACAGAGGGAAAGGCCTGCATAAGAATTATAAAATGAAGTCGTAATAAATCGAATTAAAATCTAAGTGGCCATGAGAACAACACAAATTTCGTAATTTGTTTAAACCCAGAACACAACTAAATATCAACTTAGAGGTAATTAACTTGGGGAAAAGAAATTAATCAATTCAACATAGAATTCCTCTACCTAACGTGGAACAAATTCTTTCATTAAAATCACAAAAATAAAAAATACCAAGCATAATAGCTTATACCAATTAAACATTATCAATTGAGATACTAGCTATAGAAAATACACAGTAAAAACAAGAAAAAATTACTTGTAAGTAAAGTCAGAGCTTACCTATATATAGAAGAAAAGAACAACACCTTTTTCTGACTGTGACAGAGTTTTAGGGGCCATATTTATACAGTGCTAAGTGCAAAAAACGAATAAACAAAATTAGTAAACTAACAAACACGATATCAAGATTGAATAAATTAGGAGAGGAAACCTTGTAAATGAATTATGGAAACCATAAAAATGTCAAAAAATTCTCAAAGGGAAATACTCACTTTATCTCACCTGCATCGATAGTGAGGAAAGGTATTATGGAAACAATGAGAGGTATGCGGCCAAAATCCAGTCTCGACATTAGAGAAACGACATGCAAGAAGAACTCAAATCGGCACAAAGAACTTCACCAAATGAACACAGTGAAAAGAGAAACGAAACCCTAAAAGTAGTCACCAAGGAAAGAGGTAATACGGATGAAATCCTCACTGTTAACCACAAGTTGAATCAACCATACAACTGGCTAAAGAATTTAATATGCCCATGTCAACTCGCAAGGCCATACATATTTCCATTAAATGTCTTACAGTGAAGTATACCGCCATTTAAGTGTATCAAGGTATTATCTCTATTAAAACTATAAAATATACAATATTTCCAAATCAACAATAAAACCCGAATCGTGGAGTATTCGTTTTCCCATACGGTAAGATTGACATAGTCATTATTATCATGTTTCGTGTCAAATTCAATTCGTATAGTGGGTAAGTATAAAAATATCGACATAGGTAAGTCAATTAAAATGTTGGAATGTGAAATTACATTAGTACATGACATAACCATTAAATTTCTGTTATAAATTACACATAGATACAAATGGTCAGTTTGAAATAAATAAACGAAATCATTCTAACCATAGTAAGACAAATTACTATGTAAAACTATATGAAAAAGGGTTAAGGGGAAACAGAATGAGGAACGATACCCTCAACTGAATTATTTAAGATATATACAAGTTTGAAAGAGCCCATGTCTCATAGACTTAGACATAAAACGATGTGGATACATGTGGTAGAGTATATAATAAAAAATGATATTAAGGATCAGATATAGACTTATGATATAGTGATATGTATATCATATAAGGGAAATTTTAATATTAATTAAAGTTAAACGTATAAAAGAATAGGTTAATATATGGAGAGATATGGAGAGCTCTAAATATAAATGTCATAATAGTATGGGAAATTATGAAAAATGGTATACCTTAATATATATTGAACTAAATGTAAGTATGACGTGTAGATAAGGATAAGTGCTTAATAAGTGAAAGGAAAAAATATCTACAAAGGTATTCATAGGTATGAATATAATTATGCAATAATAAAAATATAAAATAATGAAATAAAATCCCTTAAAGATAATTTGTAATAGGTTATTTGATAATGAAAATAAATTAAATAAAGGATAGAAAAGCATTTTTAGTGATATAAATAGAATTTATATTTTGGGTAAGTAGAGATGTTAAAAATGATATTAGAGCCCATGTTGAAAACATTGGGCCTATGTTTCCCTATGGAGAAAAACCCAAAGATATGCTGCTGTGAAAAATAAGAAAATATTTTTTTTTCTTTACCGAATTTGATGTACTAATTAATTCTTGTGTACAGTGATTGAAGTGGAGAAACAATACAATTGATATTATGAATGAAGAAGGAGAGTTGTACGTGGATCTTGTAGAAATTATACAAAATGCATGTATATATTGGATTCACCCAATCTAACAATGTACTAAATTTAAATACTGAATTTCTTGTACAAACATTTTGTTGAACTAGAAACATAATCGCTAATCACATAAACATGAAGAAAGACCAATCACACATAACACAGATAATGTCCCACAAAAAAATTACAGCTAAAAACCCATCTATCTTCTACTGTATATTATGCATGGATGATGAAATAATTACATACAAAATTATTCTCACAAGAGCCCTCAAGTATTCAGCTAATTGTCTGACACTATCATCTGCAAAACTGACCAACAAATATCCAATCCTAAACCTCTAGGCATCCTTTCTTGCACAATATTTTATGGTAAAGACCCCTAAAATATAGGAATTATTTCTTGCCTTGATTGCGCAAGTATCATGGGCACTCCAATGGGTGTTTGGTTTCAAGTTTGCAATCCAATAATCCTACAACTGATAGTCAACTTCCTCTTCACCTAGAAATCAAGTGGGTATCCACTGGATCTAACATGCATGCAACTAATAATAGTAAATCATAGTTTCATTTGAGATCACTGATTGTGAATTAATTAATGTTTAATTCACTAGATCTCTCACTAGTGTATCTTCATTTACAACTAGCATAATTGATTTTAACTCACTTAACTAAGTTAAACATATTTACAACTTGCACCAACTCATACCCCACTTCACTTCAAACTCTGTTATAACTAGAATTACTCTTCATGCCTCACCAACAACCTCTAACTCAAAATCCACTAGCTAATTGAATTTATAACTTTCAGTTAACTCATTCAAGTCCACATTGAGAATAGATTGTAGTTTAATGTCCATATTCATTAAGGGATAACCAAAATGGACATGAACCCAAAAATAGTACTATAGGCCCCACCCTAGTCTGGGTTCTTAATGCAACCAGGTGCTTAGTTCCCTAGGCAAGGGCCTTGAATCTTCTTGTTGAATCTCAATATTTTCTCTCAATAAGAAAGGGATTATCCTTTAGCCCAATCCTGTCTCCATAGTATTCCCACCTTTCTCCGGTGAGGGCTCCTCTGCCAAAATATTTGAACTCCCATCTCTATGGAATGTACTTAAAGAAACATGATCCTTCCTTCTACACACAATTTTAGATGATGGTACCATATATCTATATGCTTGGACCTATCATGAAACACATGATTAATCGATATTTTAATGCAACTTCGACATCACAATGAATCACTATCGGATCCATCTCAGAACCAAACAAACCAACCAAGACCTTTCTCATTAAGATAGTCTCACATGCATCTTAATCCTTGTGCCATGTATTCTCGTCTGGCTTTCACTGAGTGCCATAGATCGCTAAGCTTCCTACTATACCAAGAAACTACTGTCGATCCAATGCTAAAGATCCCCCTGATGTGCTCTTTCCATCCGATGGACTGCCAGCCCAATCTGCATCTGTGAAGCCATGCAGCTTCACTCCATCCATCCGTATGTACCATATACCATACTTTGATGTGCCCATCAGGTATCTCAGGACATGCTTCCCCACCTTCCAAAATATCTTGGTAGGCTAAACCATAGGTTGAATTAGCTGGTTAACTGTGTAGAAAATCTACGGTCTCATGTTCACTATATACATTGGTGAACCCACTAATTGTCAGTAGATAGTAGCATCTACTACCTCTCCAGAAGTGGCATCCTCTTTCCTCCAATTTCCTAGAAGAGGAGTATACATGGGTTTGAATCTCTCCATGTTAAACTCACCTAGTATCTCTTTTGCATACTTTCCTTGAGACAGAGAAATTTCACCATCCCGTTGTCATATTTCCAATCCAAGGAAATAATGAAGGGGTCCCATGTCCTTCATTTCAAAATCCCTTGCAAGATCCTCCTAGCATGCGTGTATCTTCTACTCATCACTAGTCAAAATTATATCATCAACATAAAGAACAATGATCAATAGCTTACCCTCAACCACAATCTGGTACAGGTTTGCATCTACTTCACTTTTGGTGAAGTCCAATAGAAAGAAATAGTTGTCTATGGTGAAATAGTTGTCTATGGGAGTGTACCAAGCACGTGTGCCCGTCTATCCCATACAATGCTCTTTTTTAGCCTACACATGCGACTCACTCGGTGAATATTTTTGAAACCTTCAGATACTCTCTATGTACACCTCTTCCTCAA
>JAXQQM020089679.1:0-35036 GCA_034641835.2 Pinus albicaulis | reverse complement strand
AAACGTAGTTAGATTTTACGAATAAACAAATAAAAGGGTTACTGCATCAGGTGAGCCTCACCCTCCAAATGCAGCGTGGCCACCTTGATGGCCTATGTTTCTGCCATCTGGTTGAGCTGGAAATATACATCCAGCTTCTCCACCCAAGACTTTGCTGAACTGTTTGATGAACCATCAAACGTAGGCAAATGGAATTGGCTTGTTGTATGCTGGGTATCTCCATCATGATAATGTCTATGCCCTTTATGATGGTCGCGGGGTCTGTTGTCTCGCTTGATCTGAACAAAGTCTTTAAATAAAATGGCATCCCTGAACTCTTGCCCGACTGCCTGGTACTCAGCAAAATACTCACTTACGCAGTCTGATTCTTCTTGTGCTCCTGACCTCGTATCTACACTCAGAAAAGTGGGCATAGTGGCACGAATGGGGCCATGTGATGCCTGGTGCGGAACAACAACCTTCTCCTGCAAATGATGGGATGTGTTCGATCCCTCATCAACATGGAAACCCTTTGGGATTTCACGCTGCTTAGCTTCCACAGCCGTGAATCTCTGGCCCATCACTTCTATCTGTCTTGCCAGATCCTGCACTGATTTGAGGAGTGCTTCCCTAAACTATTTTGCATCGCTATCATCTGCCATGGGCTCTCTTTGCTCTGCTTCTACCACAGGCTCCTCCTGTTCTGTGTCCACCACCCGAACGTAGTCTCCTTCTCCGTAGGTGTTCTTAAACCTATGCTCAATATCTCTGTACTTCCTACCTCTGTGGCAGATGTAGGGTTTTTCTTCCGATGACATAGACTACTAGCTCCATAGGCTGAGCTAGGTCTATGCTCTGATACCACTATAATATTCCTTTTTGGGAATATTTCTAAAACACAGTAAACTCTAACCAGAGATGGACTTGGAGGGAATTTACCAAATGTTCCACCTCTGAAAGAGGATGAGATCTGGAGGCTATCTGGCCCTTTCCAGGCTCTGTCTGAGAGTGCGGGAAAAACACAACAAGTGGTGTAGAGATCTAAATGCAAAGGGAAGAAATAACAGATTGCAGACATACAATAACATGCACAGATATTCAAGAAATAAGAGAACGCTGAGCCATTTTATTAATCCGATAAATATAGAGGAGTACAATAAATGATCAGGCATCTAAACTTGCACAAGGTAAGTTAAGATCTTTTCTGCATGGAATGACTGCGTTACAGATCTGCGTTGCATGGGACGACTGTGTCTCAGATTTGCGTTCCCGCTAATGAAACACAGTTGTGTCGCTGCTTAGACATATCTCCTTGCGGATCGGTGTTCTCCTTCAATTGATCACGCTTTCACTATTCAGGATCTACAATAATACGATCACCCGCCGATCTAGAGATTCTCCCCCCCAATAGACGCGCTGCTTAATCTTCTGTCCACGATCCTTCAGGATACAACCGGAGCTTCCCAAATACGGGCTGTGTCCTTCTGCGCAGCTAATAAATGCACTGATTCCCCACGGGTGTTGTGCAGTTAATACGCGCTGCTCCTCCACAGTTATAGTGGATCGATCTTCCTATGAAGACACTGACGGAACTACCTCACCCGAGCAGGCACTTGAAGTCCCCTGGGGCTGAGGGCAAGATCTCCGAACGGAGACACTCAATGCGCTAAACAGCGCTGCAGACAGGCTAAACAGCCAACGTGCTCCAAGTTGCAATGACCAGATTCAAATGCATAAATTCTCCATGATCCCCTCAATGAGGAAATTATCTCCTTAATATAGCGTTTGGCCACTCTTGAATCCTACGACCGCCTTAACCCATGATACCATGGTAATCTTCCTTGCTGCGTGCGCCTCCCCTCATGATACCATGGTATTACCTCTTTGCTGCGTGCCCAATTCGGCTCCCCCCCCCCCCCCGCCCCGTAATTACCACGTGCGTCTTATTTAGAGTGAGTCGTGGCCCCTTTTACTCACGTTTTATTCATAATCTAACTACGTTTATTCCTAAGCTAACCGCTTAAGGAAAAATTGACAAAAAATGAATATTCCAATTAGCCATTGCTAATTGGGAATATTACATTTTCTTTATAAATGAATTTAACAACATAACAACCAACTCTTCTAGAAGCAAAACATTTGAAGGGAAGCTTACCTCTAAATCTTCAAGTTCCTACTTGGAGTTTCTTTATGAAGTTCACCTCTTCTTCATCTGATACATAACTTGATTCCTTAAGCTCCTCCTTTTCATTTCCTTTAGAAGTAGCTTTGAATGCCACCTCTCTAATATATGAGGGACTCCCTTTCCTCATTTCATAAGATGTTAAGATCCCATGAAGTTGTTTGATAATAAGGTTATTCAAATCCTGCATTTCTTCACTGACAAAGACTTTCGAATCGAATTTTGGGGGTTAGAGATCTTAGGATTTTCTCAGCAAGCATTGATTCTTTTACTTCATCACCAACATTTCTCATTGAATTAACGATTTCATCCACCCTAAGAAAGAAACTTGCAATACTTTCATCATTATTCATTCTGGGAGTTTCATATTGAATTGTAAATATTTGAAGTTTGACACTCTTTACCTTAGTGTCACCTTCATAACTTTGGATGATCTTGTCCAATATAGCCTTTGCGGTATTCAACTGCATGACCTTCACAAATTTTGATTATGCCAAGCTTCCCAACAGAGCATTGGAAACCTTTGCATTACTCTCATATTTTTTATTTTCTACTTCATCTGTGGGAATGGAGGATGGATACTGATAGCCTCCTTCAATGATTCCCCAAACATAAACTCCAAGTGACTGTAGATAAGCTCTTTTTCTAACTTTCCAAAAAACCAAGTTGGATCCATTGAACAATGGTGGCCTAATAGATGCTACTCCCTCTTGATTGCTCATCTTGACAAATCTTTCTTCAAGCGATCAAGCTTATTTTGAAGGACCTTCTCTGATACCAATTGTTACAAAAAAAAATACGGAGAGGGGTTTTGGGGGGGGGGGGGGTAGGGTGAATTTTACTCACTCTAGTTTCAATTTCTTATTCTGATTTGTATACGTGACTGTTGTAAAGAAAACTAGCGTATGTACGCGACTGTTACTATAGAAATCCGCGTATATCTAGATAATTTATCTGATTACTTGTGAAACATTAATCGATGCATAATTATTCCATTATTCATCAATAAACAGTGAGTATGGGCAGTTAAGAAGAAAATAGAACATTAACACACAACCACATGAACAACAAGATTTTTAGGTGGAAACCCAATGTGGGAGAAAACCACTGCTGCTATCGTCTCTGTCTTATTTTATTAAAAAAAATCTTCTTACAATATTGTACTGGTGCAGACTTTAATTAGTACGCAGGCTCCTACCTATAGAAGGCTGTAACCTTCTCTCGTTTTCCAGCTCCTACAAGAAGGGAGCTACAACCCCCTTTTTGAAGACTTCTAAGGCTCAGTTATTTGTGGATCACTTTTCAGAATGTTTTAAACTGGATCCACTTCCAACTATTCTGAAATCAATTACTCAAATACTGAACCAGCTGAATCATGAAATCAACTAATGTAACCAATGCAACTATGTCAAACTAGATCAGAATAGATCATGTCAATGCATGACCACTCATCAATATACCAAGCCAAACATTGTTACCTATCATAGAAACCAACTGCTGCCACTGCAAACCTTAATCAAGCATACACCAGATTGTATACGCTATTGTTCTTAATCATACCTGTGTATGTACACGCTTCTCCTGAAGAATATCTGCATATAGATATCAAAACACTGATTCCTGAATTTGAATCACTGTCACATTGAATCAATCACTATATCACATACTAAGCTCATCACAAATCACATAACGAAATACAAATCATCATACAATAACATCATCACTTAGTTAACATCCCATTCCACAATTAGTTCAACCCAACCAGCACTATCAAACAAAAATTATTATGAGAGACACATCATTGACAGCAAACATCAAACATAACTGAACTGATCAACCATCATAAATTGTTCATACTGCAAAACCTTAGCAGTTATACACGACTCTTATAAATAAAATCCGCGTATGTACACTCTTTTAATACTCGAAAATTGCGTATAGATTCTGAACTTTTGCAAAATGTAGACGCGATCTCCCTAAAGTAGATCTGCGTATGTACGCAACCTCTTTGAAGAAAAACGACGTACAAATCTATAATCCTTGAATCATGCCTTCGCTGCAACCAAAAAACATACTTTGCAACCCTTACTGTCACATGTTCATGTCAGAGTATCATTACCATCACAGATCTATCATTGTGAGTCATAATCATAAAATATCAAGTAAGCATGTTTATAAGTCACTACAATGCTTTCAGATCTATCAAATATGAACCTCCTTCATGCTCCTTGGTGCACACTTGTTTCAAATTAAACAATCATTAATAACCCATAACTTGCACACATAACACTTTGATCTCCATCTCCTTATATAGCTTAGGCTCTAGCTAATACCTTAGGCTAATCCCTTATTAATGTCGATGGTATTCTTTAACGAGATCAAATATCTATTGTCGCGCTCATTACTATGGGTTAATACCATGGTAAAGACCCCTAGTATTGACAATACGATTGTGCGGAAACTGTACACGACTTTTCTTCACCATACCGCATATGTACACGACTTTTATTCACAGGACCTGCGTATACTTTCCAATACTTCACCTTTATCATTCCTCTATCTCTGCACTAATATTCCTTTGTCTATCTCACTTGTGGTATCTGCATAACTATCATGTTGACATCTTTATCAAGTAGGCAATACATTAGTCATAATGTCAATACATTAATGTAATCATAATTGTAAACCAACTTCATCCATCAAGTATAACTAGATTATTTTGGATTTCAACAAATCATAATGATTATTTACTTTTTTTATATATTTAAGTAAATTTTTTATTCTTTAAATAATTAATTTTTTTTAATTATATATATATATTTTATATATTTAAGTAAATTTTTTATTCTTTAAATAATTACTTTTTTTAATTATATATATATATATATATATATGAAAAATTCTTTTTAAAATTTCACTAATATGTTTTTTTATTTGATTAATTTTAATCAAAATTTCATATAATTTTTTAAAAAATTGAATTTAAATTATTTAAATGGAATTTGAATTATTTTTTTTAACACTGAAAACCGAAAACAGAAAACCAAGCTTTGACAACTTTAATTCGAATTTCCAAAATTTCAAGTATACCAAATTTTCCATGGTTTTCTTTCCAAAACGTCACCTCCTTAGAGTAAGCAATATGGAAAGTAACTCTCTGAGCACACTTTTAAAAAATGGATAAGTATTATTCAAAAAAATATCTGATATATGTTATTTGTTACGGAAGGTGTCTCTTCGCACACTTTGAAAAAATGGATAAGTATTATTCAAAAAAATATCTGATATATGTTATTTGTTATGGAAAGTGTCTCTTCGCACACTTTTAAAAAATGGATAAGTATTATTAAAAAAATATCTGATATACGTTATTTGTTATGGAAAGTGTTTTTATTTCTTCACACAAAAAAAAAATGATAGGTATTATTCAAAGAAAACAAAAAAATATCATATATTTTTATTTGTTATGGAAAGTGTCTTTATTTCTTCACACAAAACATATGATAGATATTATTCAAAGAAAACTGGAACAAGAAACCAGCAGGAACCACTGCAGAAACAGTCGGGAAAGTAACAAATTTATTGGTTATCCGCCACCGTTCAACCGCTGACCACTCCATTTGACCGACACGCAATTACCGACTCCACGAGACCGTCAGGAAAGAAGCTAATTCATAGTTAAACCGCCGGCTTCCAATCGCGGTCCGACGCGTGTGACCGACACATTTTTCACAACCGCAGGAAACAACCCGGCAAGAAACAAAGTCATTGTTTAACGCCTCGATGTGTTGGTCCAGCGAAACTCATACTGTCTGATCGTGTACGCCACGCACCATCGTTTGAAGGAACGCAGAACATCTATAACTATAAATAGCAGAGGTGCCCAACGTTTAGAACTTTAAAAGCAGGGAAAGTAGATATCGAAGCTCAGAGCACCTAGATATTCTCGCGAGAAAGGTACATTACAACTAGATATTTTCCATAGGAGAAAGCTAGATTACAACTAGCCAGAAGGCTAGATTAAATATCTATATACATTAGATACCTGTATACTGAAGGAGAAACACTATATACTTCAGAGACCTGTATATTGAAGGAGAAACCCTACAAGTTATTGTGTTGCCTTACTAAAGGCTTCCCTTCTATATCACATCCTTTACAGGATGAATGCATTCAATTGCAAGGAGTTATGCGGTAGAATATATGCGCTATTCGCAGGCACTATTCAAACAGCTAGGCAGCTCTGTTCAATCAATATAGAAAAGCCCCAAAATGAGCAAAATAATATCTATGAGAAGTCATTGAGCATTCTCAATAGAGGCGTTCAATTGGTGAAGATGTGTGGGAAAACCAGCCCTCTTAATAGGTTCCAGAATCTCAGATATGCTTCTGAAATTCACCAGCTAGAGAAGGAGATCCGTGACTTCGTTCAGTACCAGCTGCCTATCCAACTATCTCTTGAATTGAAAAATATCATATCAGAGTTCAAGAATCTTCGCCATCTGTACGAGTTGGAGGCAGTGGATGAGAGAAACGTGAATGAAACAATCGTTCCCAGGCTCACCAATGATCCCGATGAGAATGCCATGATGCTACAACGAATTGGTCCTGATGCTATGTTTGATGGAGCTTTTGATGAATATCCTACTTCTAATTGTAAAGGCTCAGGTAAGTCTGATTTTGTCGTGGGGTTGGAGAAAAATATTGGTAATTTGAAGGGGATTTTGCTCCAGAGAGGGGTGTCCGTGGTTGGAGTGCAAGGTATGGGGGGTGTTGGCAAAACAACTGCGGCATTGTCCCTCTGCAATGATAAAGAAATTAAAGGTAATTGGGGTTTCTATTTATTCATACCATTTTTTGTTTAACTCCTGAAAGACTGTCTTTTTACACTTGTTAATTTATTTCTGTTCAGATTATGGAATTTTCATTCTAACCAATTGTTCTTTATCTATGGCAGTTGCTTTTCAAAACAATATCATTTTTATCACGGTCTCACAGTCCCCAAACCTGAAGGAAATTTTAGATACTATGTGGGAGAAGATTGTTCAGAGGAAGAGACCTGAATTTCAGAATGTTGAGGATGCACATAGACAGCTGCAGCAACAGCTGCTCAGGCAAGGGAAGCGAACTCTTGTGGTGTTGGATGATGTCTGGTCTAAGGCAATTTTGGAAAAATTGTTATTTGAAGGTGAAGGTTATAAAACCCTTGTGACTACCCGAGATCGTTCTATCATCCGCACGACAAGCTCTACCAGGCTTTATGAATTGCCATTGCTGGATGATGACGATGCTCTGCCCCTTTTCTGCTTTTGGGCTTTTGGACAGAAATCAATTCCAAGTAATGCGGAGGAGAACTTAGTCAAGCAGGTATGTCTCTTATAGTATTGTAATGCTATTTATATGCAATATATTTCTAGTCCAAGTCTAATAAAATTGGTAAAATTTAGTGGTTCTTCAAGCTTATTGGACAAATATTCATGCTTTCGACAACAATGTATTTTTGGGTATGTGTTTGGTTGGTTTTCCACCTATAGAAATTCCACTTAGTGTTGTTGATGTATGAATCACAGGTGCAAGCGGAATGTAAAGGCCTGCCACTTGCTCTAAAGGTGATTGGAAGCTCTTTGCATGGTCAACCTCAGCCGGCGTGGGAGAGTGCCAAGAACAAGCTTTCAAATGGCAAACCAATATCAGATTATCACAAAGAAGGGCTTCTTAGATGCTTGGAGACCAGTGTTGATGTCCTCGATGAGGAAGCACGGGAGTGCTTCTTAGACTTGGGGTCATTTCCAGAGGATAGAAAAATCTCAGTGGATGCATTGCTAGACATTTGGGTTTATGTGAGGAAGATGGAGTGGCATGATGCTTTTGTCATCTTATTAGAACTTGCAAGTCGGAATATGTTGAATTTAACCAGCAATCTCAGGTAAGCTCATTCTTTTTGTATTTGTTGTTTGCTCAAGCTCTTTATCTTGGCTTCCTCTTTCTTACATATTGTGTTATCTTGGAAATTGGATGCAGTAGAAGCCAAGCAATCGATTATGGCAGTGCTTCTGAGCTGTACTTTTCTCAGCATGATGTGATGCGAGACTTGGCCCTATATTTGGCATCTGGAAACAGTATAGTTCGTAGGAAGAGGTTGCTTATGCCTAAAAAGGAGGACAATTTGCCAGGAAAATGGGAGCTGCTCAAGGATCAAGCTTTTCATGCCCAGATCGTTTCCATTCACACAGGTGTGTCAAAAAGATTGTATTAGGAATTTCTGCGTCTGTTTTCTGGCCATTGTGTTTCATCCTAATAAAGACGTTTAAATAACAAAGGATGTAGACAGACTGTCATGGACCTGTTCTAGAAACCAGTGAACCTTGCCAAAAAAAATCTTATGGGGCTTTTTATCACCAAATGGCTATTTTAATCATTTTCTCTGAAACTGCACTATCCACTCAACAATTTCTTTAAAAAATTATGCTAATTATTTACTTTTAAAATCATAAAATTCTATATTCTCAAAATTAGATATGAGCTAGTTAATAATGTACACCGAATACCTTTTTCTCTAGGTTTCTCATAGACAAAACGCTCAATTTTGCTACTTAGGAGACTTCAGAGAAAAGCTATTTATTTTTATGGAACATTCACCATCTTCGTTCATTTACATTATTGACTCAATTCTCAAGATTTTCTGTGCATGTCACATGTGAATTTTATCCTCACTATCAACATGTGATCTGCATGAAAAGATATGTAACGATATCTAGGTGTTAGCCATTGATATCAAAAGATCTTAGAAAAGATATGTAATGATTTCATAGTGTGTGCAATAACCCATAATGTTCTAATTGAACTTTGCATATGTGGTTTACTTATGTAGGTGCAATGGAAGACGATCAGTGGTGTGAGATGAATTTTCCTCAAGCAGAGGTTTTGGTTCAACTCTTTTCTGGAAGCAAATACTTTCTTCCATCATTTTTGGGTTCAATGAGAAAACTGAAAGTCCTCATAATAATTAATCATGGGTCCAAGAGAGCCTCGGTGAACGGTCTACCAGCCTTATCTTCACTTACTCAGCTTAAGACTATTCACTTGGAAAAGTTGAATGTGCCCCGCCTTCAAGAACACAGTAATGTCTTGCAGAACTTAGAGAAGCTATCTTTGAGCTTATGTGAAGGGCTTGGAAATATGTCCAGGTTCAATAGCTTCCAGTCGACCCTAAAGCTTCCCATAATGCTAGATTTAAACTTAGACCACTGCTGTGATTTAGAGGAGCTGCCCCCTGGTATATGTGACACGTCTTCAGTTGAGAAGTGGTCTATCACTAACTGTCACCTTCTTCAAAAGTTGCCTGATGACTTGGGGAATCTCAGATCTTTAAGAATGATAAGGGTATCTGCATGTCTAGGTCTGAAAGAGCTTCCAGCATCTATTGGAAAACTTGGAAAGCTGGAATATCTGGACATTTCGCTATGCGAGTGCCTAAAAGAACTTCCGGAGGAGATAGGACAACTAAAGAAACTCGAAGAGCTTGACATGAGAGAATGTTCTCGTTTGAGGAAGCTGCCTAAATCAGTTGCAGGTCTGAAATGTCTAAAACATGTTATCTGTGATGAGAAGATTGGACAGCAATGGCTGCGTGTCAAGAGCTCTGCCATCCCGGAGCTTAGAGTTGAAATTGTAGACGCCCACTTCAGCCTGGATTGGCTGGATGCTTGATATCCTACCTAGACAGCAGGGGGTTGAGTCATGCGCTGGCAAGAGATCAAGAAGACATCCTACAGAGTCAGCAAAGACAGCAATTGATTGAGTCATACGCTGCTAGAGATCAAGAAGACAGCTTTTATTTTCCCCTCAAAGTTTCAAATCATAAATTGGTAAGAGATCAAGAGAAGCTTTTATTTTCCACTCAATGAAACACATACGCACACATACATATTTTTTTTTTCTTTAACGTTTCTAAGATTTTTTATTTGTAAATCATGTCATAACATTTTTTTTTGTTCCTAGTAAATTCTTCAAACTGACAATTTTTTGTGAACAAACTTTTCAGCTTATCACGTGCATTTATGGTGGAGATTCCTAATGGACTGGATAAGACGACTGTGTACTCAGGTCCCATTTCTTCCAAAGGCTATGTATCCACGGAGTACATCATTCTTACTAACTACTTGCCTCTGCACGAGATTTACTCACGCAGATCTGAGTTAAAATGGGAAGCATTATAGGTATTGAAAAGTCTCCAAGTTCTAGTTTGTAATATTCTATTTCTTGATCCAGTCATAGTGGATAGAATCGATCCATGGTATTTTCCCATGGTATTGACCCATGGTATTTCTTATATTGGCCCATGGTATTTATTGTTGGTATTGACCCATCAAGCCTATAAAAGGGGAGAGAAGCTAGGCATTTAGAGCATTCTGGATTATCTATTTTATTATGTTTGGGTTGAGAACCTGGCCTTGCCAGTTCTAGCATTGATTCCAGGACGAAAACCCCGCAGTGATGTTTATGTGGTGAATCCATCCAGGATTCACAAGTGGGCTTCAATTTTTTATATTTGTCATTGTCACGCAGATGTGCATGCCATTTGTAGGATTTTATGGTCTGAGCATGTATTTTACTTTCAGTGAATAATAATATAAATAAAATGGCTGCATTTCTTGTGTTCTGGGTCTTGATGAAAGATTGTATTAAATGAGAACACTAAGATGTTTTTAGATCTATCCAAATTTTTATTGTTTGGAATGTTACACAGTTGAGCAGACTAAGATGATGATTTGGCTTCTGCTACTAAATCACTAGAGTAACATATCTATCTTTCACAAATCCAATGTAGATGGATACTTCTTTTATCCTTATTCCATATGAGGATCTTTTGTACACATATCTCGTGTAATGACTTTTTTGTATATATATCTATCTCTATCAAGCATCTTTAAGTGAGGTCCATCAATGTAAATGGAAATAGTGACTTCTCTTACCAGGATTTTTTTGTAAATTATCTCCTTTTGTAAATATATCCATCTATCAAGAATCTTGAAGTGAAGTCCATGAATGTAAAATGCAAATGGCCAATTCTCTTCCATACAAGAATCCTTTGTTATTTTTATGACAATAATAGATATGTTTTGTAATGTGAAGTCCTTATTCCAGACAAGGATCCTTTGTAATGTTTTGCTTTATTTTATGCGAAGAATAGGCATATTACTCATGTACCATTTCCATTATCAGCATTTCTGAAATCCAGTCATCCAATTATTCTAAGGGTGCCTGTAAATTCCCTGGAGTCTTATCACTGGGCTCTGCATCATTGTTGCGAGATGGCTTGCAGGTTTGATAAGTTCCTAATTGGCATTACATTTTGAGTTCACAGTCTGAACTAAATGTGCTTATTTGTTCATTTTATATGCAAATCCCATATTGATGCATTCTATTGGAATACCGCTCTACTAGTATCACAAGATTTATTTGTGTAAATCACATATATGTATTCTATTGGGATACTGCTGGACTATAATTGCAAGCTTTTTGAACTTGTGTGTCGAATTTTCATCATTGTTGGGTGTCTTCTCCTCAATAAATTTCGCTGTGATATACGTTTTATGTATTCTTGTTATCCATGGGTTACAGTGGGCATTTAATCAGTCAGTTCTATAGTTGGTCAAATACAACTATAAAAGGGATGACACCAAATAGGCCAATTCGCAGTCTTAGTCACTTCACTTGTAAAATAAAATCTTGTTCTCCTGATTTGGGCCCAAATCAAGTTGAGGTAACATATTGGAGCTAAAATCATTTTCTGCTTAAGATTAAAATTACTGAAGCTAATGCGGCCCTCTAACAACATGCACCAATCCACCACTAACAACAGCCAACAGGGCCGCCAAAACTGAACTCAAGCAGAGCACATAGCTAACAATGGAGGCACACACGATTTAAAGATTCATGCATACATATGGGAGAATTGCAGATTTACAGAAACACCACTCCATTTAAATTGAACTTTAGATATATGAAATCACAAAGATATTTGTCAATGCGCTGAAACCACCACTAAATATAACCATGGATTTCTTCAAATACTAAAGAGGAACGCCTGCCGGTCTCAATGTCAGCCAGGTATACAATGACTAAAGGAGAAAAAAAACAATAATTAATTTGAACTTGCGTTTTCTTTGTTTTAAGAGTTCTTCCTTGTAGCATTTCCTTTCTTTTTTTCTTCACTTCTCAATTAGACTTACACAGTAAATGGCGAATCCATTTAAGATTTTGGTAAGTCTAGAATTGGTTGTGAAATGTAAAAGTTTGAAAATTTCTTTTTATCTAACTTATCTTATATCTGGAACAGATTTTAGTTTTAATCTAACTTATTTTATTTTAATAGTTTTGATCTAACTTATCTTAACTATGGAACATTTTAGTTATATAGAAAATCATCATAGTAGCTTGTTTTTGCTGATCGGTAAGAAAATAGTGAAACGATAAAATTATAATTTAAAACATAAATTAATATTTACACCATTTAAAAAAAACAAAAATTTAATTAATCGACCACTTATTTGATGGATTAACTATTTTTTTTAAAATTTAATTAAATTAAAAAATAAGAAAATATTTTTCTTAAAACAAATAATAAAATATTTTTCTTAAATATAATAAAAAGTTTAAAATAAATTAAATTAAAATCTTTTTAAAATCCGATAAACTAAATTTACTCTCCCATTACTAACTATCTATCATTGTATTTTATTTAGGAGTTGTCTACCGAGCCCGCGTTTTGGCCCGGACGGCAGAAATCCGCCGGAATCCGGTCAACTAAATTTGCAAAAATCAGGTAGTTGCAGTGCTTGGAATCCATTTTTGATAGTGGAAATGGATTCAGCACTATCAAAAACCCCTGGGGCACTCAAAATACTAATGTTTAACAACTATAAACAAGTTTCTGGGCAAATCTTTGTCGGATTTTCTGAAAATCGTGGCCGGAATTTGGGTCAAAACGCGGGCTCTTTAGACTACGCTTTTTATTTAAAATATATTCTAAAATATGACACACATAGCTTTATTGAAATGTTTATATTATTAAGGGTGTAGCTTACCTTATAGTCAAAATGAGTTTTTCCATAACACGTTTATAGTCAAAATGACTTTTTCTATGATACATCTTCCCCTTAATTTTAACCAAAATCTGACATTTTTTTTTTAAACTTGAGACTAAGTTGTTTAATATGTGGATTTGAGTGTCCCATGAGTTTTTGAAATGCTAAATCCATTTATGCATTCAAAATTGTATTTTAAACAACAAAAAATCACATTCTTGCTTGAAATTATATGGTGATTATTGACAACCATAAAATTTATTTACTGGTATTAGACAACCAATCAACTTATTATGGGATACAAAAAACCCTCTTTGCGTTGATATTGCTGAAGTGTGGAATATCCTGGGCTTCGTATGATTCCAGCGAAATAACTTGAACTGCTGCCATGAAACTTCATCAATACCAATTGAAAATAGCAGCAACGAAATTGAATGTACCAAGGAGCACGGAGTAGAGCAGTCTTATAGCCTAACATAAATGTTTTAAATGAACAACATGGATTCCTAAGCAACGAGCAATAACATCTTCAATTTCATAGCCAATGAAATTGCAGCCAACATAAATGCTTTAAATGAACGATACATATTCCTAAGCAATGAGAAATAACATGTTCAATTTCATAGCCAAGGAAATTGTAGATAAATAAATTAAATTTATTTTTAAAAATAATAAATTTCAATTTCCAATTTTAAACCATAGAAATATTGCATTGAGTTTTTAGTCAAAGCCAAAATAATATGGTTTGACCAAAAACACATTGCAATCACAGATAATAAGAAATATGAAATTAGTTACACATATTTGTTAATACATTAGGGTTGTGGACAA
Organism: Pinus albicaulis; assembly: GCA_034641835.2. Lineage (NCBI taxonomy): Eukaryota > Viridiplantae > Streptophyta > Pinopsida > Pinales > Pinaceae > Pinus > Pinus albicaulis. The sequence continues at coordinate 20,954 of JAXQQM020089679.1, read as the reverse complement.
TTTTCCTCTTGGACGTTTTCAACCGTGTTATGATATTTGTTCTAATTAAGTGAGTAGAGACTTAAGGTGTTCATCCTATGTGGAATATTTTGTTTCTCCAAATAGAAAATGACTACAAAATCAGGAAAAATGAAAAAAATAGTAATAAATAAAGTGTTAATGTGTAATGCTAAGCATGACTCCTCAGAAGATTACATATGTAAATATTGAAGATTCCTATCTCTAAAAAAAACTAGTTGGATTAGTTATAAGTTTTTTTAAATATTACATATGACTCTGGGTCAATACATAAGGGTCCCCTCTCATTTCTATAAGGCATTCATCATTTCTACTTATCTATAACCAAGTGATCTAGAAAAAAACCTTTTGTTCTACAAATTGTTTTATGTAATAAGGCTGAAGTTATATCACCATGATAAATCTACACAAATTATAAACTTTACTTATGTTATGATGTTGTTAGAAAGGATTATTTATTGTGTTGTGACTTGATTCACTATTAAAGATGGAAACTCGTGATTGAGATCCAAGACAATACATTTGTATCATTATAGTTATCTACATCATTACTTGTACACTAAGTCGCGTATGGAGCATACATGATATTATTATGATGATTTCTATTTGATATTCTAACACACGTCAAGAACACACCTTTTGGACCCCTCTTTCGCATGTGAGAGTGATTTAAGTTGAACATATATGATTTTCACTTGATACATGTGTGAACACTCATTTGGGTTCATTTTCTTTCTCTTAGCTGATAAGTATGATCCTTATACAACCTTATAATATGGTAAAATTCATATTTTTTTTATCTATCCGCATGTGTGGTGTTTCTAGACCCTTCTAGAAGGGTGCACCTCATATTGTCCTTGTTTCCCACACATGTGAGGGTGCTCTTGTTTTTTCCACGGTGGTCACTAGCATGGTTTTGACCTCATGCATTGATTTTACCACTTGATTAGGAAGGGTTCTCATGTTTTGAGTGGCATCCTATCATTATAACATGACGCTCATGGTTTCTAGCTTATGGGTTTCATTTGAGTACATGGTATCATTTCTAGCTTATGGTATTGTATGTATGATTTAGGTTGTTCTCTATATAAGCATTAGAGGAGATTTAAGCCTAAAAGTGCCCATGAAATTTTCATGTAATTTCCATGTCATAATATGTAAACCAATCAAAATCCTTTAAATTTAAAAAGAGGTACATGTAAATATTTTGGAGGGAAAAGAAGAAAAACTACTTTTTTAATTGTATATTTGGGTTATCTCCTTATAGGTTTAATCAAATTTCAAGTGTAGACACTCGTTAGATGCATAATTGAATTCCACATCTAATGAGTACCTATTATGAATACTTTTTAGAATACCCACATTGATAAAAATTGCAGATACATTAAAAATGTGTGTTCAACACGTTTTTTTTAAATGTATCTACAATTTTTATCAGTGTGGGTCTTCTCAAAAGTATGCATAATGGGTACTCATTGGACGTGGAATTTAATTCCGCATCTAATGAGTGTATACTATTGAAATTTGAGTAAACATACAAGGAGATAAGCCAAAAATACAATTAAAAAAAATAGGTTTTTTTTCCCCTCCAAAATTTATAAATCTTATTTTATTATTTTAACTATTATTTTATTATTTTTCTTTAGGAGGCCACTTTTAGGCTGAAATTTCCTCTAATGGAGGTTTCCTCTCTCACTTTCTCTTAATTAATTGGAAGAATATTTACTCAATTATGGTGTGAGATCTCTTCTTTTATTGATTATATATTCTAGGGTAGTCATAAAGGGATTTGGTATGTAAGTTTTCATTAAGGAAGGAACTATTACAATGCAAACATTGCAAGTAAGGTGTGAATTATTTCTAATTCAATTTGTTGTTAAATTTGATGTTAGCTGTATTGTATCGGGGGAGAATATCTTAGAGCTTCATTTCCTTACCTAGGTTTAGTTTATGATCTCCTTTGTAATACTTATATTAATTTCTTTAGAATTATCCTCCCTAGAATACTTGCAAGTTTTAGATTTTTTAGTTTAATGCTCACTAAGCAATCTTTATGACGTTTGAGACTTTAAGAACTAAGACAAGATGACATATATTCACGAGTAATCTAAGCCCCATAGACCAATGGTAAGTGTTCACAATGATTTTAATTTTTGTTGCATATAAGCAATCTAGTGTTTTCATAAGTTTCATTCTCAAATGCGGGTTGTTTCTTTGAAGTTTTGAGCTAACCCTGGTACATATATTGCATCAAACTTGAATTCTTAAACTAGATCACTCTTTTTAATTAGATTTAATACAAATCAATCTGCATTTCCATGGATGAATCTAAAGTTTTCTTGCTAGATTTATTAGTAGACTTAACAACTATGCTCTCTAAGAAATCAAAATAATTCTTAGATCTAAAGTTTGAGATGTACCCAACCACCCTTATGTCTGTTGGGATGGCGGGGCACTAGAAATTTTCACTAGTTTCTCTTCAATTTCACACATTAATGACTTTGATATAAATATGTATATTATGCGTACCATATAGATGCTCTTATGCATGTAAAATGACATGGAAACTCAAGTAATTCAAATTAAACATTCATAAACATAAATGTAACTGATATACTAAGAATAAAAATAATTAATATATGACTATATAAAATAAATAATATAATTAAATAATTTTTTGGGTTGTATACTAGAAATAAAGAGTAAACACTGACTGCTAATTAGATATACTTATTCAAAGGTCCCTTGGACCTCTAGTGAAAGTTTTTTTCCTTCATTAGGTGTCTAAAATTATCCCTTTAATTCAATCGAGTGTATGTGAGTCCAACTAGAGAGATTAGGAAAATTTCCAATGGATGAATGTGCTCTCATAATATAGTGGTTTTGGGATGACCACAAAGCCAATGGATAAAAGAATCCAAAGTCTTCTACTAAATGATGGTTTAAGGTTGACCATTTACTTTTGAACTTGGCTCCAATGTTTAGCAATTCCTAGAGCATTTCCAAAATTTGGCTAGAAGTTTATGTTTTTTGCTAATTGAAAGTGTTTGTAGATGAAGATTTCAAGATAACCACAAATTATTGGAACGTAGCTCTAAGGCTCAACAATTCCTAGAATGTTTCCTAATTTAGCTAGAAGTTGATCTGTTTGATTGTGGATCACAAATTGAAGGATAAAAAATGGTTTCATTTCCATAAAAATGATATATATATATATATATATCTATATATATATATATATATATATATATATATGCATTTATATAACCGTTGGATTCATTGTCCAATGTCTGTTGGATTCTTAATAATGGTTCATAGTCCACACCATAACCCTAACGGATTAAGTGTCAAACATCCACCCTCCCTTCCTCCCCCCCCCCCCCAAATTTAAAGGGGTGTATGTGAGTCCATGAAGAAAAATGAGGATATGTTCCAATAACTAAATGTTCTATCTGAATATGGTGCTTTGGGATGACCACAAACCCAACATCTAGCAGAAGTTGAAGTATTCTACAAAATGGTGGTTTAAGGATGACCACTAAATCTAAAAACCATCTCTAAGGCTCATTTATTCTCATAACATTTCTAAATTTGGATAGAATTTAATGTATTTTTCTTACTGGAAGTGCTCATAAATGGCGATTTCAATATGACCACAATATGTGGAACTTGGCTCTAAGGCTCAAAAGTTATTGTAATATTTCCTGATTTAATTGAGGGGTGAACGTTTCCATAGTCAGATACATAATGTAGATTAGAGCTTCTGGAATCATGTGTAATATAATTGAAGAGCTCGACATTTTAGGTGAACACTTCACCCATATTTAGGAGGAGGAAGCTGAGCGTAAGATAGGAAGAGTGCAAAGGATAAAGTACAAATAAGAATGAATTCTAGTTGATAAATTCAACGAAGTTGATAGGATTCGAAATTAGCCGTTAGGGAGAAATTATAAAAGATTAAATACATAATATTATTAATAAACTAATTCATTGAATTAAAAATTAATTAATTTTAATTAGCCGTTGGAGAATGAGATGGTTATATTATGTTAAAAATCATTTAATTATAAAATTAATTTGAAAATAATCATTTAGGAGAAAATTTCAAAATTTTGATTAATTTAATTATAGAAAATAGTGATGAAAAGATTAAAATAATTGAAGAGGGGGGGGGGGGGGTGGGGGGGGAGATATGGAGAACTGTAATTTTATTAGGAGTGGGTAATTTAATTAGGTAGATCAGGGATAATGAGTAGAATTTTGTTTTGTTTTTAATTTAAATATTAATGTAGAAATTAAATAATTTGATGATATTAATAAGAAGATAATCCAAAATTGAATTTTGAATACATAATATAGGTATTAAAATCAATGTAAGGGAGTGGAGGTAGAGAACGATTGTGAATTTTAATTAGGGTCATTTGATTGGAGATTTGAAATGAGAAATAATGGAAATTAAAGGTCAAAATTAATGGAAGGATGAGGGGGGAGAAAATGATTGAAGAATAAGGAGGAAAGAGGAAAATGTGTAGAGGGGGGGAGAGGGGAAGGGGGAGGCTGGGAAATAGGCTAAGGATGGTTAGGATGAGTTAGAATTATGATTAGAGGAAGGGTGTTTAGATGAAAGGAAGTGGACCATGGGTTTCCAGGAATGATTCAATTGATAACCATCATCACGGTTTAAGTTATTAGGATGATTTTCGATTTCGAGGGCTTCCCAAATGACTCGGGTGGAATGAAAGGGAGCAGGAGCAGGGATTTTGGATTTGTCAAAACAGATAAGGTATTTGGAGGAACGAGAGTGCTCAACAATGGAAGATTTTATATGGTTAAGGTTAGTGTCAACCATATGTTCTTTCAGTTGCGTTTTGAAGTAATGACCGATTTTACCTATGTAATATTTACCACAGGAGTAGGGGGTCTCATTGACTCCATGGCCTAACATAGGATCAGTCTTATCCTTGGTTGACCTGAAGAGCTAGCTAAGGGTTCTTATTTATACTTTATACTTTGCACTCTTCCTCTCTTACGTTCAGCTTCCTCCTCCTGGAGATGGGTGTAGTGTTCACCCGAAACGTCGAGATCTTCAATTATATTACGCAAGATTCCAAAAGCTCTAATCTACATTTCACGATTTAGCTAGAAATTGATGTTTTCTACCAATTGAAAATTATTGCAAATGTCAATTTTAAGATGACCACAAACTGATTTCATTTTGAAGATGACTACAAACTAAATCACACTTGTGACCTTAACTTTGGCTACAACTTTGAATCTAGATTAGGATTGATCTTCTAGTTCTAGTTGTGGCTTAGGCTTAATTGTACATGCTTGAATGATGGGGCTTTAGAACTAGAATCCTAATTTTCAAACATTTATATCATTTCCCTCTATTAGATACAAAGTGAGAAGATGAATATATTTTTGTAATGCTCACATGGTTGAAGATTAAAAAACCATGACCCTCCATGAGGTGATCAAGGTATCAATATCCACCTAAAATGCATTCATTTACAATACAATTTAATTTCTAATCTTACAAAAGGAATATTTCCAAGTTACCAATAATATTTTTTCTAAACATGAATTGATCTTTGAAAATGAATATACAAACCATGCCAAGTTCCTTACGATGTCGAAGATTTTCTCCCAAATTATATAAACAAAAGTGTTCCTTGAAATTCTGTGGGATTAAGAACTAATCCTGGTGAGGAACAAGTTTGAATTCCTTAAGAAAATATCACAAAGTATGAAAATAAATCTGCATAGGCATTAAGGGCCTTTAAAAATATTTATAGTCAACATTTAATGAAGTTCTCTCTTGTTTGCAGGATTCTAGATATTATTGGCCCTTATGTGGTCTAACATAGTGGTAGGATCTATTCAATCCTCTCAGTCTCACTCTAAAAATCCTTGCAAATATAAAAGAATGGATTTCCTCCAATTTTTCTCGTTTGCTATCTCTAAAACATACACAACGCAAAATTTTGTGATTCCTCGAAGTTATCGTTCCATGATTTCCCACGAGGGAGAAAAATTTTGCGAACCCTAATTATCTGTATATATATATATATATTAAGAAAAAATTCCAATACGTGTCGACCTCCCACACTATTCACGAAGTTGGTTGGGAATCAGGACTCCTTGCAAGCCTGGTCATGACTTTTCCTGACTATAATGTCATTGACTATATGAATTGGTCGCAAAAGCTGGGGTTGGACCTGATTGGAGGTCGGGGTCATGTTTTCATCCTCTTCACTAAGATTTATGTTGAGTACCCTATTACTAACTACCCACGAGATCCACACACGAGGTTTGGGTCGGATTGCATTACGAACTATAGTGGAATGAAAGAGGTTCAAAGAGCCGACCTCCGACCACTAGCCCACAATGTCAAGCTATAATGAACAAACATAGGATTGCATGTTAAATTTCAATATCCCAGGTTATCTCCTTCGCGAGAGTTATTTCTTCATTAATTAAAGTCTTGAACTCTTTTGGAACAGTGTCTCAAATCGAATTCCTACCATAACCTGAGTGTTTTTCTCATTTAAAGGATTTTCATTTTTCGATGACAAGTAATGTACCTAACGAATCTACTAATTTTGATTCATTGTAAATTAATTAATGCAAATCTTTCCGAATCAAAGGAAACAAAACACATGAATTACCTTGAACCCAAGAATTCAACAACATTTAGAACTTGAATCAAAACCATCAAGACATAATTAAAATAGTTCATTCTTTTTTCTTCATCCCTCATGCTCACGAGGCCTGTTGGCTTGAATGGTCCTGGCCTAGGTTAAGAGTTAGTGCGTAACCAACAAAACCCTCTTACTACTGGCCCTTTTGGCAATGACCTGCTTGCGCAGGCCAAAGTCTCACCCAAAGTAGTATGGGGGGGTGTTGGAACTAGGTTTCCACACCCTAAGAGAGAATGTAATGAAGTGGGCGGCTTCAGATCTGTTTTACTACACATACTGACTTGCACACCAAAAACCCTGCCTAGAAACCCTAGTTTAATTATCATAGGTTAATCCTATGCGTGTGCACAGATAGTAGTTTCGCAATCCCTTTCACTATTCTAATAATGTAATATGCAGTGTTACAATGATAGATCTAAGTAATTAACATTCATGTCAACAGTAAAATAGGTACGCAACCGATCCAATCATAGATAATATACCTCTTATGCAATAAACAGAAATCATATGCAGGAACAAAACATCAGAAAATCACAGATGCATTTGGTACACAGAGTTATCAAAACATGTTTTTATTCATCAAAAGTTCACAAAAACCCTTACAATCCTTCAGATCTACCAGTGCACAAAGAAAATAGGGTCTGCACACAACCGGACTGTTGTCACCCCGTAATTTGTAATATTGGCAAGAACAAACAACAGGGGATACATAAAACCACTTTGGAGTCCAGGACCTAGCCTTCCTAGACTTAGAGAGGGCTCTCTTTGTTTTTATGATTTATCTTGGTGATTACAAGTGATTATATTAGGGTAGTTACAGTGATGGGGGTTGTTTGTTTGATTGATGGTGTGGTTGGACAGATAGGGCTGTAGGGACTAATCCAATGGGTTATGGAGTCAAAAGGTTGGAATGGCACATCAACATCAAGAGCATCACGGGGCAAGCTAACTGTGCTAAATGGATCTTTAGAGTTGTATGAATTATGAGGTGACAGAAATATTAAGGTTCAGTAGTGACTAAAGAGCAGTTAAAAATTATTTAATCAAACTTCAGTAGAAAACATTGAGATTGTAAATACAGACATAATTAAAGTTCTCCGACAACAAATCTTAATCTAAAATTTCTGATTTACAATTAGATGAAGAGATGCACAACAAAGAAAACAACAGAAAAATTTAAATAGAGAAGTAGCACATCACCATTTTGACACGACTCAAGAATCCTGTAAACGGTCTTTGATTATTGATGTCCAGCTCCAAAATTACAGTGCTCCAATATAGTAATTCTTACAATGCAGGGGCTAACAATATCCAACCCTTGATAATGAAAATTCTAGGAGTATTTAACTAAAACTTGAGTTGGTTTCCCTCATCTACTTTGGAAAACTTCATTTATTACAAACAACTGAAATTAAACAGGTGTGGCCATGCAAGCCTTTGAGCAAAATATTTCTGTCAACACATCGCCTGTAAAATTAATTTTGAGCAGCTCTTCATGTATCTAAAAGCTTCAATGGCTCTTCGTAAGATCAAAGGTACGCTTGAAGGTGGCATGTGATGATCCCGAAGAGGCAACGAATGATGGCTCTAACATATGGCCCTGCTTTTCAAAGGATTGACATTGGGTAATTAAGTCTAGTGCAGGGGCTAGCCACTTTACATTGATTAGTGACTGTGCCGATGAGTTTTCTACCTTTTATGTTTTTGCCGTTATAACATAACAAGTTTGAAAAAATGCCTTGTCCGACTCGACCCTTGGTGTCTTTTGCTACCCAAATCATTTTTTCATGTTTTAACCCTCTTTCTAAGAAAAACAACATAAAAATTCAATATACCGGATCTGCAAACCATTAGATTTTAATCCTGAACTTTATTGCATCTGTGAAAATATTGCATATCACACATTTTAGAGTTTATGATATGTGGAATGGAATCGGTGATGCAATGCGAAGTACAGAGGTGATGTGGCAGGAGGATGATGATGTGGAGAAATGGAATTGGAATGATAGAAAAGTAATGGCGTATTAGCGGTAAGCGAAGTATTATAGTGGGGCCAAACCGCATCGCAAAATCGCAATCGGAACATGATATGATTTGGGAATAAGATTTAAACTTTAAATTTTGCGAAATACGATGGAGCGAAAAGATATAATATGCGCAATGTGATATCACACATCGGCAATCACAATATTTAATTTTTGATGAAAATGGAATGAGTTATAACTTGCGAAATACAATGAGGTATGGTGAGTAAAGTTGCGATCTTGCGAAGTGGTATTCATTGCGAAGTGCAATGGATGGTGGAGCCAACCGTATTGCAAATCGCAATCGGGACTTAAAAGTTAAGTGGAAAAATGTGCAAAGTGCAATTTGCAAGCTCTTAAGCATCGGGGAGTGCGGAAAGGCGAAAGGTATGGAATAACGAAGAAACAAGTTTTGCATGTGGTTTCGATAATGCGGTAAGGTAAGACGGGTACCACTTCATTGCATCGGGGGAAAAATAAGATTTGGCATAAGTCTTAAGAGGTGAGGTTAAAAAATTTGCGGGCTGCGAAGTGTTGGCAAGAGGTAAGGTTTATGTTGTATAACACGACTGCTAGTGGGTGGGTGGGGCTATGACAATATAGTTTCAGACTTTTAATATAAGTGGGTTTTATAAAGTAATAAGTCCAAAAAGGTCTTGGGGTTTAAATGGGATTCAGAGCATTGGAGTTCAGAGTTTGGGAAAATGAAAGGTAAGAAGAGGGTGGATGGAATGAATGAGAGTTGCAACACTTTCCTCTTTCAATTGAACTAAAAGGAAAATAGATTCATCTAATGCTCTTGATAATCAGGATCTCCCTTTCTTTCTTTGAAAATAAATGATAACCATGGAATATTATTTTCAGTATGAAAAATATGAGCAATAATCAGTCACTTGGTGATACAGTGAAATATAGGAGTCTAACAGTGGCTCTAGCTGGGGATGGTAGCTCCTTCAGGAGGTGTCAAGAACACCATAGACTAGTGGCCTGGTCCAATGGGCTAATCCCAAAACTTGTATCTTGAACTGTCAAGAAAATTAGTGACTGGAAACTAGCTGATTGTTTCTCCTGACTTTGACTGATAAAAATACACCACATGCTTGTCCAACCAACTTATTAGCATACTAAAATCTGAACTGAAACTACAATTGAACTTATCCACTGCAATCCATCAAGCTGAACATACTGCTGCACCTTGAAAACTTGAATGGTGAAACTATAACTGAGTTGAAACTAAAGTTTGAAACATACTGATCTGAAAATGAAAAGAAATATAAAACCAAAATTTGAAAGATGCTAAGAGTACCGAGCTTATTTTCACACCTACCTACCCCAATCTAACTTGGAGATGATATATACACTAAGTGAACTCCTTTATCCAATGCAACCAATCAAGTAAATGATTACATGATTGATTCTAATTCATTTTTTTGAGTAGGCTGAAGAAACAAAAGGGCCACTCCTATCTTACTTGCCTTTGAACAGTAGTGCTCAAAATTTTCCTTAAACTCTGCAGCAAACCATTCTTGGCATAGCATACTCCTTCTTTAGATGATTCTAGGAAACCAGCAAAAGGATCTTGGAACAATACCTGGCCCTGAGGGTTTAAATAACAGACTTCATCGAGGGTTGCTCCTTGTTCCACTTTTTCATGCTCAGGATCCTTCTGAAAGAGAATATCTACATATTATTCATGGTCATATGACATGGAATCCTCGTTATATATCACTATGCTGTCCTCAAGAAAACCTGATATGTCTTGATTGAGTTGGATGAATTCTGTTTGAAGGCCATCATTTTGATGAATAGGAGCACTTTCTAGAAATAGACCTTCTTGAGAAGGTAGAACAACATCAATATCAATCTGTTCTTCTGTTTCTTCACGAGTAAATGCTTCAGTACATAAATCAACAGTAGAAAAAATAGACATAATCTCTTCATTACATAAAAATTTAGAGGTTGGCTGCATGCTTAGAATCTAATTGATTTCTTTTTCAGTTAAAGGAGGAGGGAGTCTTTGTTTTCTTTGGATTGAACAACAATTGTTTTCTTTCTCTTGTGAATACTGATCATGAGACTGAATGTCTTCTTTAACCTCACCCAAAAGAGCAGATGCATTATCATTTTTCCCCACAGAGAGATCTTGTGGATCTTCTTTCATTTCCTGATTGCTTTCATTTTCAACTAACTTCTCTTGGTTGTCATGAAAATTAACTTGAGAATGAAATTCATGAATTGCTTCTTAGAGATCCTCAAGATGAAAATTTCCTATATCTTCATCAATATTTACAAAGTATTGTATGAGATCTTCAGATTGATCACAATAATTTTCAACTAATGATAAAGATGGAGAATTTTCTTTATAATGCTCATAAAACACCTTGTGGAAATATTTTAAAGAAAACAAACTATCTAGATTCAAACCTTCATACCATTCCCTCACTTTTCCTTCTAATGTTGCCATGAACATCTTCATGAGGCAATCCTCATGCCATTTGACCTTCAACTTCCTGTTAGAAAATTAAATATTACAGAGCAATGCAACACATAAAATATGAGGAAAACACAAGCACACAAAACACATAAAACCAGAGAGACACAGATATACATGGTTCACCCAATTTGGGCTACGTCCACCCTGAACAGACAGTCCTTCCTTTCTATTATCTAGCAAAATGAAGAGACACAACCTACAACAGATTTGCTGTGATATACTTTGTTCTCTCTCACAGTCTCCCTATCTGTTTCTCACTCCGAGAATACACATACAATCCACAGCCGCAATACAATACCCTCATAAAAGAGAGGTGTTGCCTTCTAGGGCAAAAAATAAGAAACTAAACATAACTTCTACCATCAGATCGTGCACCTAATGAATGGCCCAGATTGACTAGAAATTACTATACTTTTACAAGGAAATTTTACATCTGTTCTTAGTTTCGAGGGCACTGCCCCCAAAACCCCCCGCCAGGGGGGGGGGGTTCCATAAAGTCGCAACCGCCCCCCCTAGACCCCCCAGGTAGTGTTTAATTATAGGTGACGTTGCCACCCCATTAAGGTACAGGGGTCGAATGCTGTGATACGAAATAAACAAGATAATCAGGGTCCACACCCAACACTTCCATGAATGTATATGAAATTTAATGAGATGTAACGAAGCATCATCAAAATTTTCATCTTGAAAAATAAGAAGATTTCTTTGCCAATATACCTGAGGCATTTTGTGTGGGAATCCAGGAATGTGATCTTTGTTAATTGGAGCAAATCTGCGTTGTATTCTTGGATTCATCTTGTCAATCAGTCAGAGAGTGGGGTCACTGTATATTCACAACCAATCTGGATTCTTCTACGAGTGGATCCTTTAGGTCAACTAAAAACTGTGGAGTCACTAGGTGGATGATTTCAAATTTCTTGTGTCTAGATGTTGTCACCATCAGAAACTAGATACCAATCTTGGAACATACTTGAATCATACAATATTTTGATTGGGGCTTCTGAATTTTGATGAAGTATTAAGCTTTTTAAATAACTCGTCCCCAATATGGTCGCCATTATGTCTTCACCTCGTAATTTGTAAGATTGGCAAGAAAAAATGATAGAGGACATCATCAAACCACTTTGGAGTCTAGGACCAAGCCTTCCTAGACTCAAATAGGGCTCTCTCTACTTTTATGATTTATCTTGGTTATTATAAGTGTTGATATTAGGATAGTTATAGTGATGGGGGTTTTTTGTTAGATTGATGGCGTGGTTGGGCAGATAGGGCTGCATGGACTAATCCATTGGGCTATGGAGTCAAAAGGCTGGAATGGAACATCAACATCAAGAGCATCACAGGGAAAGATAACTGTGTTAAATGGATCTTTAGAGTTGTATGAATTATGAGGTGAAAGAAATAGTAAGGTTCAATAGTGACTAAAGAGAAGTTAAGAATTTTTTAATCAGACTTTAGCAGAAAACTTTTATATTGTAAACACAGACAGAATTAAGGTGCTCCGACAGAAAATATTAATCTAAAATTTTTGATTTACAATTAGATGAATAGATGCACAACAGAGAAAAAAAAGGAAACATTTAAACAGAGAAGTAGTACATCACCATTTTGACACAGCTCAAGAATCCTATAAACAATCTTTGATTATTGATGTCCAGATCCAAAATTACAGTGCTCCAATATAGTAGTTCTTACAATGCAGGGGGTAACAATATCCAACCCTTGATAATGAAAATTCTAGCAGTATTTAACTAAAAATTGAGTCGGTTGCCCTTATCTACTTTGGCAAAATTCATTTACTACAAACAAATGAAATTAAATAAGTGTGACCATACAAGGCTTTGAGCAAAAGATTTTTGTCAACACATCACCTGTAAAATTAATTTTGAGCAGCTCTTCATGTATCTAAAAGCTTCGATGTCTCTTCGTAAGATAAAAGGTAGGCTTGAAGGTGGCATGTGATGATCCTGAAGAGGCAACGAATGATGGTTCTGACATCTGGCCCTAATTTTCAAAATATTGATGTTGGTTAATTAAGTCTGGCGTAGGGGCTAGCCACATTACATTGATTAGTGACTGTGCCGATGAGTTTTCTTCCTTTTTTCTTTCTGATGTTAAAACATAACAAGTTTTCAAAAATGCCTTGCCCGACTCGACCCTTGGTGTATTTTGCTACCCAAATCCTTTTTGCCATGTTTTAACCCTTTTTCTAAGCAAAACAACGTAAAAAATCAATATACCAGATCTGAAAACCTTTAGATTTTAATCCTAAACTTTATCGCATCCATGGAAATATCACATATCCCACATTTTAGAGTTTATGATATGTGGAATGGAATCGTCGATGCGATGCAAAGTATGGAGGTGATGTGGCGGGAGGATGATGATGTGGAGCAATGGAATGGGAATGATAGCGAAGGAATGGCATATTAGTGGTAAGAAGAGTATTAAGGTGGTGCCAAGCCGCATCGCAAAATCACAATCGGAACAGGATATGCTTCGGGAATATGATTTAAAATTAAAATTTTGCAAAGTGCGATGGAGTGAAAATTTATAATATGTGTGATGCGATATCGCACATTGATGATCGCAATATTTAACTTTTGACAAAAATGGAATGAGTTATAACTTGCGAAATGCGACGAGGTATGGTAAGTAAAGATGCGATCTTGCGAAGTGTGATGGATGGTGGGGTCAAATGTATCGAAAATCGCAATTGGAACTTAAAATATAAGTGGAAAAATGTGTGAAGTGTGATCTGTGGGCACTTAAGCATCGAGGAGTGCGAAAAGGTGAAAGGTAAGGAATAAGGTGGAAATAAGGTTTGCATGTGGTAAGGTATGACGGGTCCCACTTCATCGCATCGGCGGAAAAATAAGATTTGGCATAAGTCTTAAGAGGTAAGGTTTAAAAATTTGCAGGCTACGAAGTGCGGGCAAGAGGTAAGGTTTATGTTGTATAACACGACTGCTAGTGGGTGGGTGGAGCTATGAAAATAGAATTTCAGACTTTTAACATAAGTGGGTTTTATAAAGTAATAAGTCCAAAAAGGTCTTGGGGTTTAAATGGGATTCAGAGCATTGGAGTTCAGAGTTTGGGAAAATAAAAGGTAAGAAGTGAGAGGATGGAATGAATGAGGACACCAACACTTTCCTCTTTCAAGTGAACTAAAAGGCAGATAGATTCATTTGATGCTCTTGACAGTCAGGATATCCTTCTCTTTCTTTGAAAATAAATGATAGCCATGTAATATTATTTTTAGTATGAAAATTATAAGCAATAATCAGCCACTTGGTGATACTGTGAAATACAAAAGTCTAACTAGGACTAAGGTCTCCACGCACACAAATATCAGGAGAATTTTTGAGACAGACACTTACACAAATTTTCTTCAGAGCTCAATCATTCATCAAAACATACATAAAAATTTCATAAAAACTACCTTATCAGACTCGATCTAGACTTCTACTTATACCTTAGCCTGTGCTCGTCCTAAGGTCCGAAAACCGTGGTTTGAGACTCCTAGATTTACCCTTTAGCCCATTACAACTCATGAAGGGACTTTGACCTGCCCCAAAGCCCCTTGACTATGAATTTCTTAGTGTGCATGACTCAAAACTACAAAATAGATTATTATTTACTCCAAAAATGTGGTCCTAAGGGACCCTACTCCAACAGTCCCCCAACACAATCTTGTGACTCGTCCTGAGTCATAGAGGTGCTAGGGTCTTCATATTGGTCTTCAACTCCTCGATGGCGGCGGTGAAGGGTGCTAGGACACCCGCGCTTTGATCAATAGCACTTTGAGCCATATCCACCAACTTTTGAGAGGTAAGCCCCTCTGCTGTGAGACTAATACTATGGTATGTCTGGCTCAGGTTCTTGACAACAACATCTAAGTCCTGTGATAGCTTCATTGCTTCGTCAGCCCACTGCTTCATGTGGGTGGTCAATATGTTCTTCTTCCACCACAGGTATTCAACCTCATCACGCAACACCTGAATTGTCTACAATCATGCCATTCTTTGAGCAGAAACAAGTGTGGGCATCACCTCCTAAAGCTCATTGAATGCCTACTCTTTGGCGTGCAGTTCCTTCATTATTTTCTTCACAAGCAGGTCGGTTTGTACCAAAGTCCACAAGCCCATCATTGTGTCCAAGAGTTCAGTACCCTTGGTGACTATTGCTACAATTCTTGTTGAAGCTTCCTTGACTAGGGTATTGCGCAACGCTTTCACTTCCAAAAAAGTTTCTGGTTGGAGTTTTTCTTGTAACTCCGTGATCTACTACTCAAAGTCTGGCTTAACCACTTGCAATTCTGAGCGAGAGGCCTTCAAGGTTGCAACTAGACCTTCGACCTTGGCTTGAGGCACAACAGAAGAAGGGATGGAAACCTCAGGAAGGTGACCACAAATTCGATCAATCAAATCATCTAATTCGGCATGCTGGGCTACCGCTGCCTTCTAAGTTCTCTGCGCCTGCAAAGACTCTTCTGTGCTCGTTGCAACCTTCTTCTTGACATATGTGAGCTACTGGTGCATGCATTCCTAGAGACACTGCAGCTCATCTGTGATGATTGTTTGTATAACATGAAACTGCCCATTTGGAAGCATAGACAGGTCGATTCCAACCTCTAAACATGTTTAGACTTGTGCGCACAAGGCACACTATTCCATTGTAACCGCGGCTCTAGGGAATGGGCATATCCGGCTATATGCTATGCTGATAATCATGCTAGTACTCATGCTCGCTTGATCCGGCCTCGACTGAGTCATGCTCGCTTGAATGCTGTCTGTTTTTAGTTGAAGGACCTGTAATCCAGTTTGTAGTGACTCTATTGCAGCTCTATACTGCTCCTCGAGCATAGTCCACCGGTCCTCAGAGGAAGATGCAACCACATTTGCGATTTTGTCCAAGTCATCCTCTATGAGGGTGACTTCTTCCATGCCTCCCATCTTGGATCCATTTTGCTTCTTGCACACACCCTTGGGGGTTTCAGCATTGCGCTTGGTACCTCTAGGGCACTCAGCTTCGGTACCATCTTGGCCATCTATGTCACTGAGATAAATCTCTTGCTTCGGCTTCGCTGATTTCTCTTTATCCTTATCAACGACATTCTCTGGTTATTCCTCCTTAGTTACGTATGTTGTCTCTTTGCCGGATGTTGAGATTGTGACAGGATGGTTGGAGCCTAGCCCAGTCTTCCATGCATCGGGTCATGTCGCATGACTTGGTCGATTTTAGCTTCTATCACCATATAAGGCAGGTTGTACCATACCTGATCTTTGCGTGCCTGGATCTACACATTGTGCATTGAAACCTTAAATTCTGCAATGGCCTTGTATTTGTCGTGCGTAGATGGGGACAACCGAGGCCGCGAGTGAATAGCCGTGGCTAATGTGCCTTCGTAAAAGACCCAAAAAATCTTATTCTCCATTATGTGCTTTGGGTCGGTTGAGTTCCACAAATTGGCGTAGCATGCCCCTTCAAAAACACCAAGTTCTACATCTGGGAGGATTGCGCTCTCTGACGTCTCCCACGCAACCAGAACAATTAACAGGAGCAACCATGAATAACATAATTTATTTCCTTCTTCCCACGCCTCGCGCGCGTTCTCCAAGAACTCAGTGTAGAGGAATTGTGACCAATTAAAACTTATGCCTTTCTCACACTTCCCTGTCAGTGCGATGATGTGCATAGGGACCACCTTAGGCCTGCATTTACACATGATTTTAAAACCCAACACTAAGGTTCCAAGGCGCACTGCTGGATCCTCAAGATGCTGCACCAGGAAGCCCCTGGTATCCCATCCCACCTTTTAGTCCTTCTTGACCTTCAAAGCCAATTTCAGCTCTTGGCTCTTGCCATAATTAGCAATGAGGTTGGGTTCCTTCTTTGGCAGGCTAGTGATTCAGTGGATCAATGTGACATCGATTGGAATTATGCTCTTGATCCAAAAGCACCCATCATGCACTAATGCTAGCAGCTGTCGCACACATATATCCTTGAGGGGATATATGTCGAAGTGGGGAATCCTCAACAGATTAAGAATTCTATCATTACTCAACCTACGTGCCCAAGGCATGGGATCTAATTTCATGACTCTAGCATATACAATTCTGGCATGAGCCCGGGGAATGCCTTCTCATTTTCCAAATCATAGTCATCAGATTTTACAGGAGGGATCTTCCCAAACGTATCCCCCTCCAACATGACTGCTTATGGGATCAATGGCAATTGTAGGTAATCATGCACCATGTCCAAATCCTTTGGTGCCTTCACATAGGGTTTGCACGACCTTACATACTTTGGTAGCCACGAGATGAGCTCGACGAAGAGCGCAACCTCCTCGGTTGCACTCATGGGTCCCTTTGTCGAGTCACTGATAGGAGACCCATCCTTTGATTCTTGGAATGGGGACATGATTTACCTAGGCGACATCTGTGACTTTGAAGATGATCCCTTGGTCATCTTGCCATTTCCTTTGGCAGGTGTGGACACGAATTCTTGACCTTCAGGGACAACTTCATGCACGTCATTATAGCCTGGTTCAATAGATGTCATAAGAGGCATAGAGTGCTCCTCAAATTGCACACTCTCATCAACAGGTGTTATCACTGGAAAATAGGACAAGAAAAATATATCATGAAATTTCAAGCAGAAGGATTTACAGGGCTGAGAAACATTAGAGAATCTGGAAAATTTAACTTTCTCTTAGTTTAAGATTCAAAATTATCGAATTGCGTATAAAAGACATAGTCAAAGTGTGCTCCATGCATATTTTTCTTCGATAGTAGCACTGGTCTCTGTGAATTTACCTCAATAAGCCGTGTGGTCCTCAGTATTGCGGAAGGTCACCATCCGGGACCACTTGGCACACTTCAGGAAAATATTCTCCACTTGAGGTAGCCCAAGGACAGCCGCCTAGAGCCACCTTCAGACCTCAAGTGAGCACACAATGGAATCAATCCCCACTCTTGGGTCACCATCCACAATTGTACCAAGAGAGGGAAGAAGATTTGGATTTTTCCTATAAAATGCCACCATGAGAAGAAAAAATCAGAACACATTGTTATGCTAGCCAATTTCCCATGAGAAAACCAACAGTGTGTTGTCCAGGCAACAATAGAGTGAAGGGATTCAATTGTTGTCCATCCAACATCTCAATCCAAAAGGAGAAGTGCACCAAGTGTTTGAAATCCAATCACTCATTCCAGGAGAAGAGAGAGGCCTACAGACCAGCTCAAGGGGAAATCCCTCCTTGATTTGGGTATTAGAGCTCGATAGCTATAAGGACTCACTGCAAGTATGTAACGTTCTACCGCTTCTTTAACACCAATGGCTAATAAGAGGGGATTCATTCTTTGTTAGGATTATTAGCTCTTTTACTCAATTGATCTTGTGTTTATGTGTAATTGTTTTTTTGTTTCCTCTTATTTTTTGTAGCATGCTATGTTCCATAAACTATTGTTTTCTACATGTTAGAATGTTTCCACTAACCATCTAACAACTCTTTTTTCCCTGTGACCATTTCTTGTAGGTTAGCAATCACTCATATCAAGCACTGGTGTTTTTTGTACGCTTGTGTACTTAAACACAACAACACAGGATTGGTGACTCCACTAATTGTTTTTGTAAGCTAAGTTGTTGTGTTTTTGTAGAACCTCTTTTCTTCTCAGGATTGCAGCAGGACCAACTCTCCTCCTCCTCAGCTTATCTCATTCACCCTCCTTGAAGAGATTCAGTTCAAGAAATTTGAAATTTTTGCATGTAGGAAAACTATGCGTGTTCAACACAGACAGACGCGTCAGTCCGTGCACATTTAGCTCAGACAGACACATAGAGTCGCGTGCCTGTGTTGAAAAAATTCACGCAGAAACCAGTGAACCATTTTTTCATTAGTTTTCTTCATTTTTTGCAAGTGTAAAGTGACTGGCAGCCCAAAATAAATCTTCCAGCACTATTTTTTGGTGTCCCTTGACTGTTAGGACATGTTTTTAGCTGCACTTTGTTATAGCTATTTGCTTAGTTCTAATTTTTAGTTTATTGTCACAAATTCACATAGTTTAATTAGGAGGTAAGTAAGTGGCTAAAATCTGCCCATGCTATATGAATGAACGTATTTAGTGATAATAGACACCAAACATGTAGGTAATTATCAAGGATTAAGTGGCCCATATCCACGCATGATTAGCTAGTTTCCATTTGTTTTTTCCAAGTTATTGCATTAATTTTATTTTAAATTTTGCATTAGAAATTGAGACTAGGATCAAATTATCTAAGAAGGCAAGTAATCTCTACTAACCTTGCACCTCTTGGTGACCCTGGGCATGCATATGTATGCTCTCTTTTGATAGTTTTCCATCTCTCTTTTGTCCAACATTTGGTCTAAACAGGCAAAATTGTAAGCGGACCATTATCCGTGCATCATTTTCTTTTTGAAAGGAACAATCAAAACATAGTTTAATTAAGAGGGAGTGTAAAGGATCATCACATATCCGCATCCTACAAACATTGTGATTGTACACTTTCTCACACACATTTTCACACCATAAGCAAAGTAAGCCACCTTAAAACTAACCATTAATCGAACTCATTAAATATCCCAATAATTAATAGTTCAGGATAGGACCATTGGGGGTAGGCATCCAATAAGCCGCCATGGTAGATTTACATTCTTGAAAATTAGAATTTGAATTTTTAGGGAGCTTTAAACCCATCTATCCACCCACGGAAAATAATTCCCGAGCACCAAAAAGACTCGATTCAGAGGGGGTTAATCTTAGGCCCAGTGCGTGCCATAGTATTTGGGGCTACCTGAACCATCTAATGCTCGATACAAGTAGCTAAATACCAAGAAGCTAAAGACTCGAATTCTCACGTGGGACAACGATACTTAGTGGCCAAATCTAGGGAATCCTTTCCTATAGGTGACGATGCAGGTAACACTAGATCCTCTTTTCATTACCTTGGTTGATTCTTCGACTACTGGAAAGCATCACCAGTTCTTTCGGGACGTTGGTGCCAGTACCCACCAGAAGGTATCTTCGCAAGGCCCACTTACAATTGAGAGTGTGAGGACAATTAGGTCTTCTAGGATTTTTTTGAGTATCACATGAAAAACAAGAAAAACCATTTTTTGATTGACTAATCACATAGGATTAATCTAAAGAGAAATTATCCATTTATTTTAGCTTTGTTTTATGTATGCGATCACTTTTTTCTTTGATATATAATCTCTCTCCTCTTACAAAACTAAAAAATATTTCCAAAATCAAACCTAGTAGACACCATAATGGGGACCTCGTCGATCTAGACACTTTTTGGATGTCCCCCCATTAGAGAGAGGAGTGTTAGGTCTTTCACCATTCAGGCGTCAAAGACATAACACAACCACCCTTATCGGTTCATCCTTTATCAGGGAATCTTTAGTTGGGAACCCCCAAGGGTCACCCAATGCCACACCAATGGAAACCCCTTCAGGGTCACCACACTATTGGAAATATTTTCATTCATAGCAAAGAAGCAGCAAAAGAAGCAAAGAAGCAGCAAAGAAGTAGAGGCAACAGAGGCAGCTAAGAAGTTAAGGCAGAAAAGGAGCAAAGGAAGCAACTCAGCAAACGAACAGAGTCGTGAACATGTTAGGTCAGTTAAGGCAAAAAAATAAGAAAAGGCGGAAAATGCAGTAGAGAAGCAACAATGGTGTGCAACAAG
>JAXQQM020088856.1:0-33351 GCA_034641835.2 Pinus albicaulis | reverse complement strand
GGTCTATTCCTTTGCCAAATTGCAGAGATGAATGTACAATGATGCTCAAAGCAATCCCAAGTGTCCAACCGTGCTAATGACTGAAAAAATATAAGATATAGACAACACTAACTCATCCCTAGCCTCTAGGGATCGAGCTCACAAGTTTAGGAGCTGTTTCAACAAGATCTAAACTGAGAACTGGAAAATAGGCAGTGGAATAGCTTGCCTTTATAAGATTAGAAACTGATTCATTCAGTTGCAATTCACCTTTTGATGGATGAATCTACCTCCATGAGTAAAAATTTAACAAAATTACATCAAGATCCATCAAATTACATCAAATTACATCATGAGTTTAACATTTGGAAGAAAGAAAATCAAAATGTCAAAAACTAGGCTAAAAATACAGTTATTGAGTCCAAAATGAGCAAAAAACCCCAATGAGCCATGCCTGATTTCTCTATGCGTCGGGCCAGTTTGGAGCTGATTTTGAAGGCCTTCTCGATGTCCAAATTTTCTCCAAATGGGCTTGTTGGAAATTTCTACCTGTCTACTTTACAACACAAGTGGAATTTTTGAATTTAGCTTCCATTTTCCCCTCCAAAAATGAGTTCTCCCAACACTACTTCCTGTGTGACCAAAAAGGGGCAGAAAGGTCATTTTTAGGGTGTTTTTGACCCTTCTGGAAGCCCAAAACCTGTCAAAATCTCTTGGCCATAAGTAGGCATGCATAATTTTCCATGAAAAATCCAAAAATGTAAAGTTTCCCCCAAGAGGAGTCCCCCATCAAAAGCGCGCGCCAAGTGGCGCGACGCATAGAGCTGGAAAATATGTTCTTTAGGCCAAAAAAATAAAAATTTGCAAAAAATGTCCCAAATTTCTTGAAATTTGGGTTGGGTGTCCCCCATCATGTACTATGCTAGGCTAATGAAGCCTCGGCCAAAATCTGAAGTCTATCTTTCCTTTTTCGACGCTTTGAGGCCTTCTTCAACTTAGCCTTCAAGATCTTCATTCGTGCTTTGAAAACATGATTTCTTGACCAATAATGATTCGCCATGTGCCTCAACATGTTATTTTCCTTGTTGGCCTTCTCCAACAGCTTTTACTAAATGAATATTTACCCTTTCAAGCCAATCTTCACGATCAGCCTCAATCTCTTGCTCAATGGATGTCATCTCAGTTTTGCTCCTTTTGGTAGCCTGTTGGTTCTCACGTATGTTTTGTAGCTCCATGATAGTTTTTTGATCTTCTAGCTGTTTATTTCTCTACTCAAGGTAGTTGATTGTCCACTGGGCTCTTTGCAACTTGACGAACAAAGTGTTTATCTCTGCCTTCTGCTCTTGAACAATCTCTCTCAGCTTTGAGCTTGGTGAGCCCAAATCATCATCAATGAGTATGAAGTCTGTATCCTGGCCTCCTGAAGGCCCCTCATCATGTATTGGCCTCTTACCCTTATCCTGTACCTGTACTGATGATGAAGGAAGCGAGATCCCTTCCACCTTGGGTGGAGATAATACTCGCTTGGCTGCTGCAAACAACCCTCTAATGCCCCTTTGATAGGTGACACACACTGGCACACTAGCGGTCTATGTCTCATGAACTTCCTGCTAATATGAAGGTTCACCTACCTCATGAAAAGCCTCCGAAGGTACCTGAGGAGCTGTGAAGAAATCATTAGAAATGAAATCCTCCCATGAAATATCCTGCAAACCGAGCTGATGCATAACCACAATTTTGATGAGTGAAAAGTGATAGATATTGTTACACTGCTGCTCAGGAGTTTTCCTTTGCACTAGGGTGGTCATCTTCTCAATATTCTGGCACATGAAGTAAGGGAGGTTCATCATTCTCACCCTGGTAAAATGCATCAGCAACCTGATATGATAGGCATAGAGGCAAGAAGACTGGCCCTCACGACTGAAATATTTGATAATGAGTTTCATCAAAGGAGCATATGAATCTTTCAGGAACCGAAAGGGAAAAAATCTGCTGAGTTTTCTCAAAAAATCGGGCTTGATATATGGCTCATAGTGTTCCCTGTCAACTTGCTGTCTTTTGTTCCATTTTTCTCCAACATTTGGAATACCGGTTGCTAGAGAGATAGATTCAGGTGTTAAGGTGAATGTCACACCTGTAAGAGTGACTTTTCCATTATGCAAATGCAGCACAAACAATCTGGCTAGCTCATGATGGTGGTGGACTCTAGCAACCATCTCACAAAACTAATAACAAGACTACTATTGAAAACATGAAATAGGAAGAGGATAGGCCTGCAACTCAGCCAGTGAAGTAGGCTCCTCCCTCACATGTCTGCCACTCTTGTGAGCTTTCCTAGGTGCATGCAATTCAGTTGTAGAGTCAGTGTCTCTGTCATAAGAGGAATTTGTCTCCATGTTTTCCAAAGTCTATATTGTCTTAGATGAGTATGAGGAGTTTTGGTGTCTTTGGTTTTTGTTGCCAAATGTATGACAAAATGTGAGGGTTATGAAGGGAGAGGGTAAGGGGAATATTGGGAATATTTCTAATTGAAATTTTCCAATTAAAGAGTTTTAGGGGCAGCTTCTAGGCCTTTTGGGATAGCATTGGGGTTTGGGAAATTTTCAATTAGGATGGGATAATGGGAATTGGGATAGGGAATGAGTGAACTAAGGGATAGGGAAATGTGCTGATGGGACTAGAAAAACAATGGGGAAACAAAAGGATGTGGGAGTGATAGAATAAAAACCAAACTCTAAACCCTAAGGAAACAATTCTTGAGCAAGAAAATAGGGTTTGAATTTTCTTTTATTAAATCCTCATAGAAATCATAAGAAACTGGTTCATTGGCATTGACAACATTGTTTGACTTACTTGGACCGGAGGTGATTGAACAAATTCAAAGTTTTGATGAAATCGTGGTTCAAAATGCTTTGCGGCCCTATGCCCCGTGCCACCAACCCAAGGTGTCACGCCACTCCTATGCGTCGCGCTGGTGTATTCTCAATAGAGTGAAGGCCGACCCAATGCGTCACGCCTGTCCAATGCGCCACGTCACCCAGCCAGTGCACTGCGCCACTAAAACTTGCCAACTCTGCCTTCAAACTGTTCCCTTCGTTCTACACGATTTCTCCTCGGCTCAATCTCTCCTCTTGGCATACAAATGAACTCAAATGATTTATATGCCAAAGATATTTAATTCTCCATTTCAAAAACCCACTTTGTATTGTTTTAGATTTGACACTTTTTAAAATATATTTTAACTTCATTTTGGCTTTTTGACTGAATGATGTGCTTTTTCTTTGTCCTGCAGGGAATGGATTTGCTAGAGCTTAACAAAGGTGACCAGGGTTGCCAGTGAAATTATTTTTACAACTGAGAAAACTTGAAATTACATTACATTTATACATAAAAAGATGAAATACTCTATTTTTTTTCAAAACAAGGTTTTGAAGAAAAATACATTATTAAGCATATGATGATGAAGTTATTAGTACTAAAACTTTATTTCAAAATCCTCATGCACCTGCTGACCATTATTGGGCATTTTGAAGACCTTATTAATGAAACCCTAGACCTAATGACACTAAAACCCTAAAAATGACTCTTTGCAAACTATGAGACAGAAAGTGACTGCAAATGATCTTAATGAAAAAAAATGGGCCAGCAGGTAAAGGACATGAGGGACATGAGCAACAAGCCACTACCGTCAGATGATCCATGCTCCTAATGGAATGTAGCTGACTAAGTGAGACACCTAATATGCAATGCAACAAGAGGATTTTGATCACTAACGGAGGGATGAAGATACCGACACTAACATGGGATCCAATGGGGATGGTAGCTCCTTGGAGGCGTCAAGAACTACAGATCTCTGGGAAAGTAGGCAGTGCCTTCGTCCATTGGGATATGGAGTCAATAACTTCGACAAACCAAAACAAGACTCTTTACTCATTTTCAGAACTGAAAACTGACTCAAACCTAACTCAATTTCGAAACCAAAAATGACTGAAAGACTTGACTCAACAAGCCAAACCAAAATTGAAATCAACCTTCAGTTTTATAGCCTTCACCTCGGGCCCTAGACTGAAAGAATGATGACAACACACACTTGCTCTGAAACTATGTTGAAAATGACTAAAACAAAAAAGACTCAAGACCTACTTAACTGAAATTAGTACTTACAAAGTTTTTTTTAATGGCAACAGTCCATCGAGATTTGAGGGTTTCAAATCATGATGACAACCAACTGCCTACTGATGGAATATGTACAATCATGTGTAGTGAGCCTTCCAATGTAACCAATCTAGCAGATGGCTAC
Source organism: Pinus albicaulis (assembly GCA_034641835.2). Taxonomy (NCBI): domain Eukaryota; kingdom Viridiplantae; phylum Streptophyta; class Pinopsida; order Pinales; family Pinaceae; genus Pinus; species Pinus albicaulis. The sequence goes on along the minus strand of JAXQQM020088856.1, from coordinate 29,072 downwards.
ATACCAAAATTCTTCTCTCACTTTTCTCGAGCAGGTAGAACGATGTACATGTAGGCAACTCACAATAACCACTGAAACCAAGGCTTATGATAACAAACCAGACAACATTTATCTTTTCTGATGCTTGCAAAAGAATGCTGAAGGGATCTTGAAAATCCTAAAGCACTAGTTGGTCTTGAGATCCAGCAGCAAAATTACAACTACTTGCTTCATTATGATATGAAAGAACAATTGATTGCCGAGTGACAGGAAGGCACAGAGAGGCATAAGCTTCTGTCATCTAAGTGTTAGCTATAAGTTCCTTGACCATGAGAAATTCTGGCATATTGTCTCTCTCAAGCTCATATTCCTCAACTTCATGGTCTAGGTAATTCTTAAATAGAAAACAATCTTCAAGATTATCAAACATGACAGCCTTATCATCTTCATGAAAGAAAATATAATCTGTTTGCTAATCTATAAAACCAATTACAAGACCGTCATCATTTTCAAAATAAGAAGAAGTTTCACCAACACTTTCTTGACCATTTGGGCACTACAAATCTACTTTAGCTTGGGCTGTAACATGAACTTTCAGGAGTTGATCTATCTCATCTTTAGACAGAGGAGATAATACTTTTTGTTTTCTTTTTCTCAAACAGTGACTGTCTTCATTAAAACATGAAAAACCTGAATGACAGACCTTAATTCCCCGATCTTCTAAAATTTGAAAAAATTGTTGATCATCTTCATATGACATGGCAATAAAATTATCATTTATCACTGAGTTATTGAAAGAATATTTTTCACTTACTTGAACAAAGATCTCATCTTGTTTTTCATGAACTGACTATATTACCTCCTCATGAAGGCTTTGTTCTAATGAAATGAGAACATTTGGATCAATAACTCTGTATTCTTCATTCCATATGATCTCAACAACAGAGCTCTCCTTCATGGGATTCAGCACAAGGTATTCTTGATCATCACGATCTGAATCTAGATTTGAAATAGCTGACTTGACTTTATCACATTCTGGAATTGAAACTTGACTTTCTTGCATGCTATTTTCTTCTATGGATAGGTCTGAAATAAAACCTTCTCTTTCATCATTTTCCATTGTACTAAGATCTTGATCCTGCTGCAAATTTTCCTAAGCATCTTGATGGGTATCCTCTAAGTTCTCTTTATGCTGCTGAAATGGATTTTCGTATAGAGCCTCCATGATCTCATCATCCATGAAGTCATCATCTTCATAAAAATTTTCAATATTTTCAATAAAACTATGAACATGGCTACAACAGTTCTAAAATAAAGTTAAGGATGGATAAGATTCTTTATACCTTTCAAAGAACATGGTATGAAAATCCTTTAAACAGTAAATACAAGCAGGCGGAAAAATTTCATACCAAGATAGGGCTTCACCTTCCAGAGTGGCCATGAATATCTTGATCAAGTAGTCTTCAGGAAAATCAACCTTCAACTTGCGAATATGTATGTGAAATCTAACCAGATGTAAAGCAGCATCCTTCCTATCATCATCTTTAAACGTAGGCAAATTCCTTTACCAATCTACCTTAGGAATTTTATTTGGAAAACCTGGAATATGATCTCTGCTCATGGGAGAATACCTTCGATCCAGTGAAACCATTTTGATAACAATGAATTCACCAAGAAATTCCTCAGGCTACTGATTCTTGAAGAGTACATTTTCCATAAAAATTCTGATGGAATTTCCAGATGAATGATTTCAGCCTTCCTATGTTTGATCGTTGTCCACCATCAGAAATCAGATCTGAAATTGATTACATTTTACTGAGGAAACCAGATGTTCAATTCATAAACTAGACCGGATATTGACTGAAGCATTTTTTATCTACTTATGCACTTGCAAACCAATGTGCAGTTTGAAGGCTACTTGGCATAACTTCAGGCTCCGTCTATAGTTTATAAAACAAATAACACTAACAAGCAAACAATCTTCCCTATTATGGTCGCCATTATGTTATAGCCTAAATCCACCTCAGGCTAAGGAAGGCAGAGTCTAGGGTAACATCAAACCACGCTTAACTTGGTAGCTAGCCCTACCAGATCGGGAGAGGGCTCTCTCCTGGTCAATCTCAGCAAAAAAAATAATCGATGAGGCTTGAGATGACTTGAATAAAGGCTGATTTTAGGCTAGGTATATATGTAAGAGAGTTTGATTTTATTTTTAGGGTGTTTGTTGGATCAAAGGGAAAGGCATATTTTGGGTATGGGGAATGAGGCCTAGTTTTTGCAGAGATCTGAATAGGGAAAGGTAGGCAATTGTTTTGACACTTCAATTTTTAATGAAATGGATAGCTCAGACCAGTGAGGAGTTTAAGAGGGCAATAAGATTTCAGGAATCCTCTTCAAACAGTTGAAAACATAGAAAATTAAAAAAACCCTAGGTAGAGCACTACAAATCTAATGAATTCCACCTTTATCCTTGTTTGTTTAACTTAAGAAGAAATAAGGGGGAAGATGATACACATAAAGCACCAGTAAAATTAAATTAACAGAGAGAAACACATCATCAAAACAAAGAGCCACATGAATCCCAAGGAGTGCTGCAAACCCTGGTCTATTCCTTTGCCAAACTGCAGAGATGAATGTACAATGATGCTCAAAGCAATCCCAAGAGTCCAACCATGCTAATGACTGAAAAACTATAAGATATAGAAAAAAATAACTCATCCCAAGCCTCTAGGGGTTGAGCTCACAAGTTTAGGAGTTTTTTCAACAAGATCTAAACTAAGAATTGGAAAATAGGCAGTGGAACAACTTGCCTCTATAAGATTGGAAACTGATTCATTCAGTTGCAATTCACCTTTTGATGGATGAATCTACCTCCATGAGTAAAAATTTAACAAAATTACATCAAATTACATCATGATTTTAACATTTGGAGGCAAGAAAGTCAAAATGTCAAAAACTAGGCAAAAAACAGAGTTACTGAGTCCAAAATGAGCAAAAAATCCCCAATGCACCACGCCTGATTTCTCTATGTGTTGCACCAGTTTGGAGCTGATTTTGAAGGCCTTCTTGGTGTCCAAATTTTCTCCAAATGGGATTTTTGGAAAGGTATACCTATATACTATCCAACACAAGTGGAATTTCTGAATTTGGCTTCCATTTGCCCCTCCACAAATGAGTTCTCCCAACACTACTTCCTGTGTGACCAAGAAGGGGCAGAAAGGTCATTTTTAGGGTGTTTTTGACCCTTCTGGAAGCCCAAAACCTATAAAAATATCTTGGCCATAAGGTAGGAATGCATGATTTTCCATGAAAAATCCAAAAATGTAAATTTTTCCTCAAGAGGAGTCCCCCATCAAAATCGCACTCCAAGTGATGTGACACATAGAGCTGAAAAATCTGTTTTTAGGCCAAAAAATCAAAATTTGCAAAATGTGTCCCACATTTCTTGAAATTTGGACTGAGTGTCCTCCATCATGTACTATGCTAGTCCAAGGAAGCCTCAGCCAAAATCTGAAGTCTATCTTTCCTTTTCCGACACTTTGAGGCCTTCTTCAACTTAGCCTTCAAGATCTTGATTCGTGCTTTGAAAACATGATTTCTTGCCCAATAATGATCCGCCATGTGCCTCAACATGTTATTTTCCTTGTTGGCCTTCTCCAAAAGCTTTTCCAAATTAATATTTACCCTTTCAAGCCAAGTTTCATGATCAGCCTCAATCTCTTGCTCAATAGATGTCATCTCGGTTTTGCTCCTTTTGGTAGCCTGCCGGTTCTCACGTATGTTTTGTAGCTCCATGATAGTTTTTTGATCTTCTAGATGTTTTCTTCTCTTCTCAAGGTAGTTGATTATCCACTGGGATCTTTGCAACTTGACAGACAAAATGTTTATCTCCGCCTTCTGCTCCTAAACAATCTCTCTCAGCTTTGAGCTTGGTGAGCCCAAATCATCATCAATGAGTATGAAGTTTGTATCCTGGCCTCTTGAAGGCCCCTCATCATGTATTGGCCTCTTACCCTTGTCGTGTACTTGTACTATTGATGAAGGAAGCAAGACCCCTTCCACCTCAGTTGGAGATAATACTCACTTGATTGCTGCAAACAACCCTCTAGTGCCCCTTTGATAGGTGACACACACCGGCACACTAGCGGTCTATGTCTCATGACCTTCCTGCTGATATGAAGGTTCACTTGCCTCATGAAAAGCCTTCGAAGGTACCTAAGGAGCTGTGAAGAAATCATTAGAAATGAAATCCTCCCATGAAATATCCTGCAAACTAAGCTGATGCATAACCACAATTTTGATGAGTACAAAGTGATAGATACTGTTATACTGCTGCTCAGGAGTTTTCCTTTGCACTAGGGTGGTCATCTCCTCAATATTATGGCACATGAAGTAAGGGAGGTTCATCATTCTCACCTTGGTAAAATGCATCAACAACCTGATATGATAGGCATAGAGGCGAGAAAACCAGCCCTCACAACTGAAATATTTGATAATGAGTTTTATCAAAGGAGCGTATGAATCTTTCAGGAACCGAAAGGGAAAAAATCTGCTGAGTTGTCTCAAAAAAAGGGGCTTGATATACGCCTCATAGTTTTCCCTGTCAACTTGCTACCTCTTTTTCCATTGTTCTCCAACATTTGGAATACCGGTTGCTAGAGAGATAGATTCAGGTGTTAAGGTGAATGTCACACCTGCAAGAGTGACTTGGCCATTAAGTAAATGCAGCACAAACAATATGTCTAGCTCATGATGGTGGTGGAATCTAGCAACCATCTCAAAAAATTGATAACAAGACTATTGTTGAAAACATGAAATAGCAAGAGGACAGGCCTGTAGCTCAGCCAGTGAAGTAGGCTCCCCCCTCACATGTCTGCCACTCTTGTGAGGTCTCCTAGGTGCATGCAATTCAGTTGTAGAGTCACTGTCTCTGTCATAAGAGGAATCTGTCTCCATGTTTTCCAAAGTCTATATTGTCTTAGATGAGTATGAGGAGTTTTGGTGTCTCTGGTTTTTGTTGCAAAATGTATGACAAAATGTGAGGGGTTATGAAGGGAGAGGGTAAGGGGAATATTGGGAATATTGCTAATTTAAATTTTCCAATTAAAGAGTTTTAGGGGCAACTTCTAGGCCTTTTGGGATAGCATTGGGGTTTGGTAAATTTTCAATTAGGATGGGATAATGGGAATTGGGATAGGGAATGAGTGAACTGAGGGATAGGGAAATGTGCTGATGGGACTAGAAAAATAGTGGGGAAACAAAAGGATGTGGGAGTGATAACATAAAAACCAAACTCTAAACCCTAAGGAAATGATTCTTGAGCAAGAAAATAGGGTTTGAATTTTCTTTTATTAAATCCTCATAAACATCATAAGACACCGGTTCATTGGCATTGACAACATTGTTTGACTTACTTGGACCGGAGGTGATTGAAAAAATTCAAAGTTTTGATGAAATCATGGTTTAAAATGCTTTGCGGCCCTACATGTCGTGCCACCAACTCAACACACCACGCCACTCCTATGCGTCGCGCTAGTGTATTTTCAACACAGTGAAGGCTGACCCAATGCGTCGTGTCTGTCCAATGCGCCGCGTCACCCAACCAGTGCGCCGCGCCACTGAAACTTGCCAACTCTGCCTTCAAACTGCTCCCTTCGTTCTACACGGTTTCTCCTTGGCTCAATCTATCCTCTTGGCATACAAATGAACTCTTGAAACATAAAAATGATTTATATGCCAAAGATCTTTAATTCTCCATTTCAAAAACCCACTTCGTAATGTTTTAGATTTGACACTTTTTAAACTCTGTTTTAACTACATTTTGGCTTTTTGACTGAATGATGTGCTTTCTGTTTATCCTGCAGGGAACGGATTTGCTGGAGCTTGAAAAAGGTGACCAGGGTTGCTAGTGAAATTATTTTGACAACTGATAAAACTTGAAATTACATTACATTTATACATAAAAAGATGAAATACTCTATTTTTCTTCAAAACAGGGGTTTGAATAAAAATACATTATTAAGCATATGATGATGAAGTTCTTAGTACTGAAACTTTATTTCAAAATCCTCATGCACCTGCTGACCATTATTAGGCATTTTGAAGACCTTATTAATGAAACCCTAGACCTAATGACACTAAAAACATACAAATGACTCTTTTCAAACTATGAGACAGAAAGTGACTGCAAATGATATTAATGAACAGAAATGGGCCAGCAGGTAAAGGACATGAGGGACATGAGCAACAAGCCACTATCGTCAGATGATCCATGCTCCTAATGGAATGTAGCTGAATGAGTGAGACACCTAATATGCAATGCAACAAGAGGATTTTGATCACTGACAGAGGGATGAAGATACCAACACTAACATGAGGGATGGTGATGGAAGTTTTGACCATGTTTTCATCATTTCTTTGACCCTCCTCTTCGCTTTGTTCTTTACTGAGGTTTTCTACTTGTTTATTTTCTACATTATCACTTTGAGTTCCTTGATCCTCAGAAAACTGACTACTGTCATGACAGTATTGACAGCTGTCAAGAATGTCATGAACAGTTCCTTGGTTGCCTTGTACATCATGATGATTGTCTTCTTCATCTTGCTCACTTCCTTGTGTTCTATCACTATTTTCCCCATCACTCCCCATATCCTCCCCCTCTTCTTCATCTATTTTTTATTGGCCTCACTGACTTCTTCTCCCCCACCCTGATCACCATGTGATTCTTGATTTCCACCTCATGTTTCACTTGATGCATCAAGAGAAGGAGAGGAAGAGATGTGTGCTTTCGGTGAGGGTACTTGTGCAGATGAGGAAGGCATGTTTGTTTGAAGAGGATGCTATGGTTTACAAAAGAACTCATGGTTTATGAAAGCATCCCAAGGTACACCCTACTGTTTGAGCTGATGTTCAACCACCATCTTGATCAGGGAATGGTGGAACAAGCTAGACATTTCTTGGGGAAAATTCCTCCTTTGGACAACAAAACTCATTTTCACAATACTCCTATAGAGATGATAGGGTAGGTCAAGTGCCTTAACCCTGTAAAATGCATAAGGAGTCTAAGATGATAGGTATAGACCCTAGAGTATCTCCCCTCACAGGTGAAATACCTCATGATAGCCAACATCAAATGTGCATATCTGTGTTTGAGATGTCAAAAAGGAAAAACAGTGATACTGCCCTGACTATACCTCCTTTTGAGAAATGGAAAAAACAAATCTCTTTCCAACTTACCATTCTTGAACCATTTCTTACCCACTGAGGGGATACTAGTGGCCTCAGATATGGACACTGTTGAAATCTCAAATTTAATCCCTCCAAGGTTTGAAATTTTGTTTTGAAAATTAAGGATGAGGAGCCTTGTAAGCTGGGGATTAATCCTCACCTGTTTGACCCTCTCATAGAACTGAAAAAATCTTGTGTTTTGGAAGCATGAAAATATCCTAGGAGAGGATGTGATAGCCACTGTATTCTAGGGTTCCAACCTCTTAACTTTCCCTCCCCTGTGCTTTGATTTTGGAGGTATTTGATTGCCTTGACTATCACTGTTGTTTTCCATCTCTGACATGGTGATGGGAGGGGGGGGGCACTGATTTGGAATTTTTGAGGCCTTTTGAGTGTTTTTTGCAACTCAAGGTTTCTAATCACAAATGTAGCAATTAGCATTTATTTCCTCCCCCACACTTTCTGCTGTTTTAATTTTAGTTTCAAAGGGTCACTGCTTTCCTTGTCTTTGACCTAGGGTTTCACCCTCCTAGGTTATTACTTTAACCATTTGAAACAAAATGTTTTTTGTATATTTGACTTGGGGATTTGCAAAGAAAAACCACTTACCACTTTTCTTTAAACTTGGAGGCACCCTTTAAGACAAATTTTTGCAGTTGGGGGTCTTTCTAGCCTGTTTGGCACCTCCCAGAACTTTGCGCATCACTTGGGTAGCTGAACGCCTCTTTGCGTAGTGCTTGGGCGTCGAGCACCTGTTTGTGTAGCGCCTAGGCATCGAGTGCCTATTTTCATAGTGCCTGGGTTTCGAGCGCCTGTTTGCGCAGTGCAATGTAGAAATAAACAGGAAGAAAGGCACTTTGCGTAGTGCCTGGATTTTGTGCAGCGTCTGACGAATTTTCCCAGAAATGGCCCAGAAAATCTGTTTTCTCTCCTTGGATTTTTTCTCTCCTTGCAAAGTGCGGGAATGATTCACTCAAAAAATTAAAAATCCTTAATGCCTTTGAAAAAGAAAAATCAAAATATGAAACCCACTTTTGTAATGTTTAGTGTTTATTTATCTTTTCTCACTGTGCCCCTTTTTGACTATTTGGAGTTGCAGGTGGCATATTTGATCAACAAAGTTGCTTTTCTCTATTTTCTGGGGGCCTTTCAGGTTTCTCTTTAATCTTACCAATCTATTTGAAGATATCAAGAATATCCCTGTCCATTTTTTTAAGGAAAAGAGACTTGTCTTTGGATTCTTCATCATTTTATACAAACAACAAACCTATCCCCTTTTTTCCATTTCTCCCCTTTAAACTGATATCCCTTTTATACCCTCTATAGTCTCTCAAATCTTATTCATCACTTTGTAACAATATTCAATGTGCATTTGATGGCAGTTGTAGTGGATTTTGTCTTTGGTGGCCTTTGTGATGGTTTCTTTCCTACCACCACTGTTTGGTTCAACAACCCTAAAAAAACCTTGTTTCTCCTTTAAACATAGGCCTGCTGCCATTTTCTCATTTGTGGATGTCTTCTAGTGAAATTTTCATCCCATTAATTTACCTCTGCTTTTTCTGATGGCAACCCTGATGATTTGTTTGCAAAAATATTAACAAGGGCAGTTGTCCCTTGTAATATTTGTGTTTTTAAGCTAAAATGCTTTTCTTGCATGACTGTTTAACCAATCTTGGGCCAAATTTCTTGATTTCATTCTTCTTTGAATATAATTTCTTCATATAGGAAAGCATAGTTTGCAGGGTGGCAAATCCATCCTATGGCTGAGTGGAACCTTAGGTGACCTAATGGGGCTTTCTTGGATTTGGGCTTTGGACTGAGATCTAAATTTAGGGTTCAAAAGTGTAAGATAGCATCCATGCCAGGCTTGGTGTATTTGAGAACCTAAGGTTCAACATACTTGACTATCCAAAGGGCCTGTAGAGACAATCAGTGCTTGGGAATATTATGGAAGAGGCTGTTAGCCACCTGTAAAATTTTATCATACTAAAGGTGGCTAAATTTGTTTTGAGCCTTCAAGGAACAATTTTTCCCTATTAAAAAATGTTGGCTCTTGAAGACTTTTGAAGGCCTCAGGCCTCTGTCCAAGTTTCCCACATTGCTGTTTACATCCTGAAAACCTCTGAAACCCTACAAAAATCCAAAATCCAATACTGCTACAAACATCCCTTTCCCCTTCCTTCCCCTCAAAACTAACCTCCTTTCTATCCCTCCATTTCCCCATGAAAATCCATCATTTCTATGTATCTCCTTTTCCCATCATCTAAATTCATTTTATAAGGTTGAAAACCCACTTTTTAACCTCACCACAACCTTCATTTCCTTTGAAAAACCACAGAAAACTCATATTTTCTATGTTCTGGGCTTGAGCCCCCTCGGGCCAAGCCTCTAACCCTTTTTCGTCCATGCGCCCGAGCGCCAGAACCGAATGCTAAACCCGTCGGGCGCTTATCCGTTTAAATTTAATATTTCTCTGCCAAACCATTGAAAAACCTTTGTAAAATCGTTTTTTGGGTTTTAATTTATTTTTGGAAATTTTCCGCCGTGTAAATGGTGGAGCGATCTCGACCGTCGATCTGCTCCACAGATCAGATGGTGCAGACCCCGACTTACCATGTGGTCCCCGCCTCCCGTACGTTGTTTGCCCAAAACCGGCAGTCTTTTCCGCACTGCCTTCGGGCCAAAGGCTGTTTTCTCTCGTCGGCCAGCGATTCCATACGCTGCGTGCCATGTGTCCTCCGTACCATTTTCTAAAACCGCCGTCCCCGTGCATTAAAGTTTTCCCCCACGCATTAACGTCCGGACCGGGGGTGCCCAGCGAAATGGATCTCCGCCGTCCGATCTGGGCCCACTCATCCAACAGTCAGCGCTAACCAGATTTGCACGATGGGTAACGAAGGTGCGCACGCGATAAACAGGCCCTCGCCGTGCGGAAATCACATCTCCACCGTCGATTTGATTTGATCGACGGTCCAAAACTAATCCTCAAGATTCCCTCCATTTGACTTTCAACACCCCCTGATTCCATCTTGACTGTCCAAACTGATCCATATCAACGACACAATTTCACTACGCGGGTATGCCCCCAAGATTTTTCCTCTGTACATCTGAACCCCCCGTAGTCATCCCCGACCATCGATCTCGGCGCGAATCGACGGCTCTGATTTAATCCTCCTCCCCCCATGCTTTTTCAACCATTTTGAGATTAAATCCCAGCCGTTGGATGATGCCATCCAACGACCCTCCTTCCTCCGCACATCCTCCGATGCAGATTGCCCTATAAACGCAGGATTTTCGTAACATTTGTTTGTTTTTTGCAGATTCTAAAGTTTTTTCGCTTAAAGTGAAGAAATTTTCGTAGGCCAAGGATGACAATCCTCCGGCCTTCGAATACATAAGGAAGTCAATCACCGGGTATAGATACACGTGTTCTAGCAAGATTTCATGAGCCTTGGTGCCGAATGCCCCAGTTGAACCTGAAAACATTAAATGGAGTGTAGAAAAAGAGTATCAGTTGCAGAAGACAGAGCGCAACAGAGAATCGATGGAAAGATTAGCCGGGATTACAGCTAAGACAGTTATCAGTAGCCTAATCCCCAATCTAAAACACAGATTTAAAGAGAAACCTAAGTGTTTTAGCAGAAAAACCCTCCACCGCCACAGATGGAGGTGAATTGATTCCTCCCAACGACTACAGGGCCACCTGTGCCTCAAAGTATTCAATGAAGAACAAAATTTATTGATTGGGATCAAATATTTTACCTCGACGCAGCCGAAGAGTTACTTCTACCAGGAATTTAATGAAAGAATGTCTGCAAAGTAGCCCTAACATCACACAGAGCCTCAAAGGTCAACAAAAGCTCCCTCTGAGCTTAATTCATAAGTGTAAACCAATTAATACAGTGAAACACCTGTATAGTTTCTTCATTAAGCCTCCCAAGGGCCAAGAAAACATTAACTCTGTATTAATTGTATTTGAGATCTTTAATCAGATCTCACCTCCTCATCCTTCTATAAATACTTCAGTAGAAGATGAGTGAGGGGTTGGTTGTTAATGTAATTGATGAAGCATTGTAATTGTAACTGAGCCGAAGACTCTTGATTGTAGATAGGATTTCACTAGCTCTTGGAGCTTTGCTTGTAACAGATAGGTTAGGTTATGAAGAGAGATGGATTAAAACACTAGATTTGAAGATTATAACTGGTTTGAAGCATCAATACAAGTTGATTTATGGGATCCTGGTCTATGCTGATGGTGATGTTGTCCTTACTGTAACTTGTGTTTTATTTCTGTTTCCATTTTGTTTCATTTTCTACTATAAAGAACAGTTTAAACAGAGTTAGGACCTATTGTATACCAGTAACCTTCTCTGGCTGAGAAATCTTTATTTAGATGTTTTCTTCTATCTGTGTTATTTGGAAATGATTAATTAATTTTAGGCATATGCATGTTGGTGTTCCCTCATCTTATTGCCTTGACTGAATGTTATTTTTAAATTTTACTTTCAATATATTTTGTGTGAAGATGAACTGAGGAAATCAAGGTTAGCCCTGAGTCCCTTTCTTATTTGCTCAACTATTTGATTGTTTCCCTTAGGATGTGTTAAAATCTGAATAGTTTCAAAGTACTTATCAGATCTTAGGCCATTCTGTGTCATCTTTTTTATTGTCCTGAAAGCAACCAAGTAAAGAAGAGCTAGGAGAGGATTTGTGGTGAGCCCGGCCCGTTAGTCTCTACTCCAAAAGTTTCCTTCAAGTTTCCCTTTGTTTTTCATATGTTTCATATTGGAAGTGTATCAAAGGCTGTCTAGTTTCAAAGTACTTACCAGATCCTAGTTTACTTCTATGTTTTTCTTAAGTGTATGTCAAAAGTTGACTAGTTTCAAAGTACTTATCAGATCTTAGGCTGCTCTTTGTTTCCTGCATCTGTTTATTTCCCTTTCTTGATGTATCACTCCATTCCATAAATCAAACCTTAAAGAGATCCTAGGCATAGATGACTTGCCCCATAGACCACTCTTGAACCTGATTTTGCTTCAATTAAATCCTCTTATGACTCCATAGCCCAATGGACTAAAACCTGCCACCATCTTTCATCCCGATCAAAGCTTACTCTTGTTGCTTGCAACTTTTCACTTTTGAATCTATTTTGCATATAGATCTTTCAGCCTCAGGCAGTAATCATGTTCAACCATCCAAAAATAAAACAAATCCTTGATCATCATAACTAGCCTAATATCATTACCCTAAGCTTTTCAAAGACAAATCCATCTTTGTACATATTGGAGAGATCCCTCTCCGGATTCAGGAGGGCTAGATCCTAGAATCCCAAAGTTGGTTGAAATGATGTTAACTATGTGATCGGAATTTTGCCAATCTTGCTTATTACAGAGACCTAACATTTCTGTCGACTCTACTGGGGAAGAACCCTGAATCATTTTCATTTAAAGATAATCATACGACATCAGAGATTTGGTTCATAGAGCATTTGCTTTATTAACCAGCTAGAGTCACCTAACATTTTTGGCGACTCCGCTGGGGACTGAGTGTTTGTATAAGACCTTAGAGACCTCAGAAAACCCTTGATTCAAGAAAAAATTGTGAGTAAAAAGCAACCTTTTCAAGCACTACCACAGAAATGGTAATCATGATGAAACTTGTTTGAGTCAGTGACAATCTAGGTCAATCCTAGGATTCTGATAAGTATTTATCTAACTTTGAAAATTAGTTAGCTTAGCCATAAGAGTAGACTGTCTTTGTCTCACAACCGTAGCTAAGTTTTGAAACGAAGTTAGGACATTCTTAGAAACCACACAAATAAAAACAATTCAGAAAATACCAAAAAGAATTTCAGATTGGTAGTAAAACACTTGCTCTTACATTTCACTTACCATTGGATGTGTTTTACTTCATACTCTTAGACAGAGTCTGGAAAGGGCCAGGTAGCCTCCGGATCTCATCCTCTTTTAGAGGTGACATATCTGGTGAATGCCCTCCCAGTCAATCTCTGGTTAGAGTTTGTTGTGTTTCGGGATACCCTTGAAAAAGGATGTTTCACAAGCATTGTGGTGGACAATGTATCTCTTTCAAAACACTCTAAAATTTCCACCTAGCGACTCCACAATCTTGAACAGACCTTAAGAATCCACTGGGAAGAACCCTTATCATTGTAAAATCCTTCAAATTCGGTTAGAAGGCTGTAGGATTTAAATTGTGAAAACATATTAGTTAACCCCTCAAATATTGTCATATCTGGTTGAACTTTTCCTGTTTATTTGGGTCTAAAAACATAGCATAGTGGCTCCTAGAAAGATTCATACTAGAGCCTACCCTGACCCTGATCCACCTGAGATAGTTGACAACCCATAAAGTATCCTTAGTAAGTCTCCTAAGATAGAATCCTCAACTATTTTTCAGATCTCAAATAAGAGCCAATTCAGTCCCTGAAAATCTTTCAGCTCTACAGAAATCACAAACTGACTTATTGAACCCATTTAGGACTAGGTCATTTGGTGATTTAGATCAGCCAGATTCTGAGACTTCACTTTCATCTCCTGAAACAAGTGAACACCTTGGGAATAGAGAATCAACACCTCCTGATTTACATTTTCTTCTTAACTTAGGTGTCTCTCATCCAAGATCAGCTCAGCAATCTATTGCTGTTCCATCCACTTCTGTTCATCCTTCACCCACTGTTCAAACCACTTCATTTCAGCCCACCCCACCTCTTGTCAATCCACCCCCACCACCTATCATGGTAGCATGGTATGCTCCCTTAGTCCTTCCTGTACCATTAGTCAATCTTCCACAGGAATATTAGTCCAAAATCCCATTGTATGATGCTAGCAATACTATAACTGCATCACAACATGTGGACAAGATGAATGACTACTTTGACAGAAATGAAATTGATGATGATTCTGTCAAACTTAGATTATTTGCTCAAAATCTGGGGGGAGAAGTAAGGAAATGGTTTAAAGCCTTAGCCCCCCATAGTATTAATGATCTCCAAGGCTTCCATCAAACATTCTTAAACAAATGGGAAGTGAGGAAGAATCCTCTCCAAGTCCTTGCTGACTATAACAATCTCCATAGGAACCCAGGGGAAAGTGTACAGGCTTATTGTACCAGATTTAACAGTGTGTATAATGCGCTTTCCCTAGAATTAAAACCTCCACAAGGTTCAGCTTTAAACAAGTTTCCTAAAGGCTTTGATGCTGATATGACCTATTCATTAAGAGAAAGAGATTTTGCAACCCTTGAAGATATGCAAAGAGGTGCTCTCTCTGTGGAATTAAACTTAATGGAGAAGAGAGCAAGGATGAAAGATGAAAAGAGAGTATATTTTAGAGAGGAATCCACCCCTACTACCTCAAGCTCAAAAATGGAAAGAATGATGGAAGAAATGATGAAGAAAATGAGCATTCTAGAGAGAGCGCAAGCAAGTCTAAATAAAAACGCTCCTCAAAACAGAAACCAAAACTAGAATCAGAATGTTAGAAGAAACCAACCTCCAAACAAACCTAGGGAAGATGATTAGCAGATCACTCCTCCCTTTCATCAAAAATATGTAAGTGAGGTTGAGGAAACAGATGAAATAACATAGGATAATGATATGAACCTATTTGGGGTAGATGATGATGACTTCGAGGTTCATTATGATAGAAAAGAGGGTATTTACACACCTTATGATGGCAAAAGGTATGATAATGAAAATTGTTGTCAAGACATGGAGAATGCCATGACAGAACCTTCAAAAGAATATGAACTCAGAAGTAGATCGAGTCAAAAAACCCCCAACAACCAAACCTCTGACAAATGTTCTCAAAACAACACTGCAACCAAGCCTAAGACAGTAAAAAAAAAAGACAAAACAGTGGCTGATAATTCTGGTAGCGATAAAGAGAAAGACACTCAAAATATTGAAAAATAGAGTGCAAACATTAGCGGTACTAACACCTCGGCTAGTACTCCTGTTAAAAAAATTGTATCAAATGTAAATAAAGCAAATCGGCAAGTTGTTGTTGCTGATAAATTGGCAGTAAAGAAGGCTGAAACCAGCACCTTAAGGAATCAAATTCCTTTCAGTCTAGAACAGGAAATCTCAAAGATCAAAATTTCTGTTCCTTTGACCGAGTTAGCTGCCCAACATGTATATAGGTCCAAAATTTTGAAGGCTTTGAACATAGAAGAAAATGAGGATACACTCAATCTTAATGACGACCAGCCAGAGCTTATTTTTGGTCCAAATATTGAAGGTAAGTTTCAAGAGGGACCTGTCCCTCCCTTCTATGTAAGTTTGAACATTCATGCCAAAATTCTACACAATGCTATGCATGACTCAGGCGCTTCCCATAATTTAATGCCAAAAGCTTTAATGGAAAGTCTGGGTCTTGAAATTACCAGACCTTACAAATACTTGTACTCCTTTGACTCAAGCAGAGTTAAATGTCTAGGATTGATCAAAGACCTCTGTGTTAATTTAGCCCAAATTCCAGCCAAGTGTTTGGTCATGGATGTTTTTGTGGCTGATGTACCCCTAAAGTATGGAATGCTTTTATCAAGATCTTGGGGGGCTAAGTTACAAGGTACCATGCAGATGGACATGACCTATGCGACTATCCTTGTTTTCAATCAGACTAGAAGACTTTACAGGGAGTCTCATATGCAATACATAGTTACAATTCAAGACAGACCTCAAAACTCCCCTCTGTATTCCATGAGTACAGGCCTCGATTCTTTCATCATGATTAATGATGAAACCCTCACAGAACAAATCACTTTAACGGGCTCAATGGCTGAAACGGATGAAGAGGAACATAGCACTGAAGGGTAAAAACAGTTTGCTACATTTGAAAACATTGGAAAACAAAACACCGGTCTTGAATTGCAAGTCATAAATCCATTGTTGTTAAACCTTGACAGTCAAGAGAGCAATCCTCAACCCAATGAAAAACTTGAGGAATCAAATCATACAAAGGACATTCACCAAACTGATAAAACTAAAAATGATCCTCTTTGGACTATGTATTTTGATGGGTCATGCACTAGAACAAACACTGGTGCAGGTGTCTGGATTACTAACACTAAAAGCAAGCACACAGAATGTATTTCTTGAAAATTAAACTTTCAGTGTTCAAACAACATAGCAGAATATGAATCCCTTCTCTTAGGCTTGCATCTCTTGAAGAAGTTAGGAGCCAGAAAGATAAATGTGTATGGGGATTCTGAGTTAATAATTAGTCAAGTCAATGGGGAATATAATGCAAATCATCCCAGACTTAGGGCCTATCGGAATGATGTCATGGATCTTTTGAAAACATTTTAGGACTCCACACCGAGTTTTGTCCCGAGGAAAAGAAATCTCATAGCCCACAATTTAGCCTTTGCAGCTAGGACATGTTTAACGCCATATCAGATCAATGATTATTCACCTCAAATAAAATTTAGACCAGCTGTGCCTGATAATAAAAAATATTGGCAGGTGTTTGACGGAGATAAACAAATAGAAGACTTCATGCAATTCAGAAATGAATTTGAAATGAATAGTTCAGATTCAGATTATGATATAGACTGCAGTGAAGAAAATTTTCTTGGTGAAGAAGAACCTTCTCCTGAGCTTGTCAATCTCAACCTTCGGACTAGTAAACTTAGAAACGAAACCAGATTGAAGGTAGAATCAGAAACAGAAGAATTATAAACTCTGCATTCCAAAGATGAAAGTTTGCCTAAGGGTCTGACCCCTTTAGAAGAGTTGTTTGATTTTAACGATGTGGAAAATAAGCCAAAACTGGAACCTATAGAGATGGAAGTGGAGGAATGCAATATAGGCAGTATAGAGAAACCAAAAATGATCAAATTGTCCAAAAATTTGCCAGCTCACATTAAACTCAAATACATAGAGCTGTTCAAATAATTTTTGATGTTTTTGCATGGAGTTACGAAGATCTTAAATCCTATGACACTAAAATAATACAGCACAAAATCCCTCTTAAAGAAAACCAAAAACCGTTCAAACAGAAACTGCGCAGAATAAACCCTGTCCAGTTGCCTTTGGTTGAGAAGGAAATCAGGAAAATGTACGATGCTAGTATTATTTTCCCTGTTAGATATTCTGAATGGGTATCTAATATGGTGTCTATTAGGAAGAAGACTGGAGAAATCAGGCTTTGTATAGACTTTAGAGACTTAAACAAAGCTTCATTGAAAGACAACTACCCTTTACCCAAGATGGACCATATTTTATAAAGGGTGGTAGGATCTAAAAGAATTTCTTTGCTGGATGGCTATTCAGGGTACAATCAGATCTTAGTTCACCCTGCTGATCAATTAAAGACAACCTTTACGACACCCTGGGGCACTTTCATGTATCTAAAAATGTCCTTTGGTCTAATGAATGCTGGAGCAACCTTTCAAAGAGCCATGGATATAGCATTCTCAGAAGAATTGGGCTTCTTCATCATTATCTATCTTGATGATGTCATTGTGTTTTCAAAAACATATGAAGAACACTTGGAACATTTGAGGAAAGTTTTCGAGAAGTGCAGAAAGTTTGGGATATCTTTAAACCCTAAGAAGACTCTATTTGGTCTCCAAGAAGGCAAACTTCTTGGGCACATTATTTCATAAGAGGGTATAAAGATAGATCCAAAGAGGATTGAGGCCATATTGCAAATATCTCATCCTCAAAACATCAAGGAGTTGCAATCTTTCATTGGGAAGATTAACTTTTTGAGAAGGTTCATCCCTAACCTAGCTGAGCTCCTTAGGAATATCACAAATATGCTGAAGAAGGAACAAGGGGTGAAATGGACCTTGGAAGCAAAGACATCCTTTGAACTGGTAAAACAAGCATTAACCAAAACACCGGTTCTCATAAGCCCTGATTTTTCAAAATATTTTTATATCTTCTCGTTTGCATCAGAACATACCATTGCTGCTGTCCTTTTACAGAAAAACCCACAAGGACAAGAGAAGCCTATTGCATTCTTTAGTAAGGCATTGAGGGATGCCCCATTGAAGTACAATATTATGGAAAAACAAGCTTTTGCTTTGGTGAAAGCATTGAAAGACTTTAGGGTATACATCCTTCACTCACACATTATTGCCTTTGTCCCAAACTTAGTTGTTAAAGACATTCTAACACAGGACCCAGATGGTAAGAGAGGTAGGTGGATTGTTGTTATCCTTGAATATTATTTAGAGATAAAACCCACTAAACTCATCAAAGGCCAAGGTCTAGCTAGATTAATGGCTGAATCAAATTGTGAAGTTCTTGATATTAATATGATTAGTGCTTTGGATCGCCAAGAAGAATTCTCGACTCCCATTGTTGAAGACCATTTTATGAATTCTCCTTGGTATGCCGATATTGTCTATGTTTTGCTTAATTTAAATGCACCTCTTGGTTTATCAAAAACAAAGGCAAGGTTTCTAAAGTTAAAGGCTGTAAACTATTGCATTATTGATAAATGTCTTTATTGGAAAAATACAAGTGGTATATTGCTTAAATGTTTTCCTGAGTTTGATGCAGAAAGGGTTAAGCAAGAATTCCACGAAGGAGAGTGTGTAGGTCATTTATACTGGAAGGCAACAGCCAACAAAACTCTGAGGGCTGGTTTCTATTGGCCTACTATTTTTCCTGATGTACACAAGATGACCACTACTTGCCATAAATGCCAACTATTCAAAGGAAAAAGAAAATTTCTTCCCCTTCCACTGCATCCAATCACTGTTGAAGCCCCATTTCAATAGTGGGGACTCGACTTCATAGGAGAAATCCGTCCCTCATGTTATGCCCAACATAGATCGATCCTTACTGCCACAGACTATTTCACTAAGTGGATAGAAGCCATCCCTTGTAGGTAGGCCAATGATTCAGTTATCATAAAATTTATGGAGACTAACATTCTCTCCAGATTTGGCTGTCCTACCAAGATCATCACAGATAATGCAGCAGCATTTGGATCAAAGAAAATGGTTGACTTCTGTCATAGATATCAGATAACATTGGGGCATTCCACAGCTTATTATCCTCAGGGAAATGGACTTGCTGAATCTTCCAACAAAAGCCTAGTGAACATAATCAAGAAACTATTGGAGGACAATAAAAAGTCTTGGCACACAAAGTTGATCCATGCACTTTGGGCCGACAGATTAACTTTGAAGAAATCTATTGGGATGTCACCCTTCCAGCTTGTGTATGGTACAGATGCAATTTTTCCTAACAACCTTGTTGTACCAGTTATGAAGTTAATTCAAGAGTTGCAGACTGAAGATAATGACATGACTAGAAGAATAAATCAGACCATTCATCTTCAGCAGACCAGGGAGGAAGTGTATAACAAAGCATTGCAGAAGTAAGACAACATTAAGAAGCTTTTTGATAGAATAAAAAAGGCCAACAATTTCAAGATTGGGGACAAAGTTTTAAAGTGGGACTCAAGAAGGGAAGAAAAGGGTAAGCATGGAAAATTCGATCACCTATGGCTTGGCCCTTACTCTATTCATTCAACTGCTGGTAATAATGCTTTTTACTTACAAGAGTTGGATGGAGCACAATTGTTTGGGGGCCCTGTCAATGGTAGGATGCTTAAGAATTACCTCTCTTGATCCATTTTTGTTTTGAAGCCTTTTTGTCTTTTTCAATTGTAAATATCTCATCCACCATTGCATTCAAAGTTATAAAAAAATTAAAAATACAAAAAAGGAGAAAATAAAGAAAAGAGGGAAGAAATGAAAATAAGAAAGGCAAAGCCCCATGCCAAAAAGAGAAACAAATGTTGAAAGTGTGCAAGCTCAAATGCCACTCCTAAAACACACTTCTAGCTAGTCGAACAGCCTAAACTTGACTAACTAGTTTTCAATTTATTGCTGATAGGGTAGAAAAAGTGATTTGCCAAAATATTCAATCTTGGCTTATAGTAGATAAATTAGAATAGAAATTGAAGGTTCAAAATAAACTTAAAATCTGAACCAAAGTTTCCAAAGAAAGATGACTCAAAACTCTTTTATTTTCCGAGTCACAAGATAGGAGATCTGGTTCTAATCAGCCTAAAATCTGAACCAGAAGAAAAGAAAATACAGCTCAAAAGCAAAGCAAAAGCAGAGCTGTCAAGAAAAGAGAAGGCCATGATAAGAGACTTTCAGATCTTAAGCCTTCCATTTTGTTTTTATTTTTCTGCAAATAATAATCTATGTGCAGCTTTTTTTTATGCCATAGATCACAGCAAGTCAAACAACTTAATCTTGACTTGACTGTTTTTAAATTTCTGTTGTAGAATTTAGGGAATGAAACTCTGTTGGACAGTTTAATCCCAACAGACAGTAGATTAGGTAGAGAAATATCTGAGCTCAACTGTTTAATCTGAGTTCAGGGAGAAATAAGGAGTAGCATTAGATTAGTTTTTATGCTTTCAAAAGAAAAAAACGTTGTGAATAGAGTTTGCCAATCCAAGTGCACTCTAATGAAGAAGAAAAAATGTTAGATCAATAGGATTGGGTAGGTAGAAAGTGTATTGATGAAGTCCATTTACCTTCCATGACTGACATTATTTTTCAGAAGCAGAGCAAGATCTTCCCGCAAAAGAAGAGCAGTCCAATGGATCAGGCACAAGTCAGCCTCCCAGAGAAATCAAGTTTGAATTCTTGATGCCTTCAAGAAGGCACCATCCCCAAGTGGAGCCATTGTTAGCCTCCTGTAAAATTTGATCATACTAAAGGTGGCTAAATTTGTTTTGAGCCTTCAAGGAACAATTTTTCCCTATTGAAAAATGTTGGCTCTTGAAGACTTTTGAAGGCCTCAGGCCTCTGTCCAAGTTTCCCACACTGCTGTTTACATCCTGAAAACCTCTGAAATCCTACAAAAATCCAAAATCCAATACTGCTACAAACATCCCTTTCCCCTTCCTTCCCCTCAAAACTAACCTCCTTTATATCCCTCCATTTCCCCATGAAAATCCATCATTTCTATGTTTCTCCTTTTCCCCTCATCTAAATTCATTTTATAAGGTTGAAAACCCACTTTTTAACCTCACCGCAACCTTCATTTCCTTTGAAAAACCATAGAAAACGCATATTTTCTATGTTTTGGGCTTGAGCCTCCTCGGGCCTAGCCTCTAACCCTTTTTCGTCCATGCGCCCGAGCGCCAGAACCGAATGCTAAACCCGTCGGGCGCTTATCCGTTTAAATTTAATATTTCTCCGCCAAACCATTGAAAAACCTTTGTAAAATCGTTTTTTGGGTTTTAATTTATTTTTAGAAATTTTCCGCTGTGTAAATGGTGGAGCGATCTCGACCGTTGATCTGCTCCGCAGATCGAACAGTGCAGACCCCGACTTACCACGTGGTCCCCGCCTCCCATACGCTGTTTTCCCAAAACTGGCAGTCTTTTCCGCACTACCTTCGGGCCAAAGGCTGTTTTCTCCCGTCGACCAGCGATTCAATACGCTGCGCGCCGCGTGTCCTCCGTACCATTTTCTAAAACCGTCGTCCCCGCGCATTAAAGTCAGTCCCCCACGTGTTATCCTTTAGACCATAACCGCCCAGCGGAATCGATGATAGCCGTCCGATCTGGGCCCACTGATCCTACGGTTGATGATCGCCCAAGATGCCCGACCTTTAACCAAAGCGCCCGCTCGATAACCAAGCCGTCGCGCGGTGGGGAATCCATCTCCACCATCGATCTTTGCAGATCGACGGTCCACATTCAAAGGCTTGGTTCCAAAACTCATCCTCCAGATTCCCTCCATTTGACTTTCAACGCCCCCTGATTCCATCTTGACCGTCCAAACTGATCCAGATCAGCGGCACAGTTTCACTACGGGGGTATGCCCCCAAGATTTTTCCTCCGTACATCCGAACCCCCCGTAGTCATCCCCGACCGTCGATCTCGGCGCGAATCGACGGCTCTAATTTAATTTTCCTCCCCCCATGCTTTTTCGACCATTCTGAGATTAAATCCCAGCCATTGGATGATGCCATCCAACGGCCCTCCTTCCTCCTCACATCCTTCGATGCAGATTGCCCTATAAACGCAGGATTTTTGTAACATTCGTTTGTTTTTTGCAGATTCTAAGGTTTTTTCGCTTAAAATGAAGAAATTTTCGTAGGCCGAGGATGACGATCCTCCGGCCTTCGAATACATAAGGAAGTCGATCACCGGGTATAGATACACGTGTTCCAGCAAGATTTCATGAGCCTTGGTGCCGAATGCCCCGGTTAAACCTGAAAACATTAAATGGAGCGCAGAAAAAGAGTATCAGTTGCAGAAGACAGAGCGCAACAGAGAATTGATGGACAGATTAGCTGGGATTACAGCTAAGACAGTTATCAGTAGCCTAACCCCCAATCTAAAACACAGATTAAAAGAAAAACCTAAAGCGTTTTAGCAGAAAAACCCTCCACCGCCACAGATGGAGGCGAATTGATTCCTCCCAGTGACTACAGTGCCACCTGTGCCTCAAAGTATTCAATCAAGAACAAAAGTTATTGATTGGGATCAGATATTTTACCCCGACGCAGCCGAAGAGTTACTTCTACCAGGATTTAATGAAAGAATGTATGCAGAGTAGCCATAACATCACACAGAGCCTCAAAGGTCAACAAAAGCTCCCACTGAGCTTAAATCGTGAGTGTAAATCAGTTAATGCAATAGAACACCTGTACATTTTCCTTTCTGAGCCTCCCAAGGGCCAAGAAAACATTAACTTTGTATTAATTGTATTTGAGATCTTTAATCAGATCTCACCTCCTCATCCTTCTATAAATACTTCAGTAGAAGATGAGTGAGGGGTTGGTTGTTAATGTAATTGCTGAAGCATTGTAATTGTAACTGAGCTGAAGACTCTTGATTGTAGATAGGATTTCACTAGCTCTTGGAGCTCTGCTTGTAACAAATAGGTTAGGTTATGAAGAGAGATGGATTAAAACACTGGATTTGAAGATTGTAACTGGTTTGAAGCATCAATACAAGCTGATTTATGGGATCCTGGTCTATGCTGATGGTGATGTTATTCTCACTGTAACTTGTGTTTTATTTATGTTTCCATTTTGTTTCATTTTCTGCTATAAAGAACAGTTTAAACAGAGTTAGGACCTATTGTATACCAGTAACCTTCTCTGGCTGAGAAATATTTATTTAGATGTTTTCTTCTATCTGTGTTATTTGGAAATGATTAATTCAGTTTAGGCATAGGCATGTTGGTGTTCCCTCATCTTATTGCCTTGACTGAATTTTATTTTTAAATGTTACTTTCAATATATGTTGTGTGAAGATGAACTGAGGAAATTAAGGTTAGCCCTGAGTCCCTTTCTTATTTGCTCAACTATTTGATTGTTTCCCTTAGGATGTGTTAAAAGCTTACTAGTTTCAAAGTACTTATCAGATCTTAGGCCATTCTATGTTATCTTTGTGATTGTCCTGAAAGCAACCAAGTAAAGAAGAGCTAGGAGAGGATTTGTGGTGAGCCCGGCCCGTTAGTCTCTACTCCAAAGGTTGCCTTCAAGTTTCCCTTTGTTTTTCATATGTTTTCTATTGGAAGTGTATCAAAGGCTGGCTAGTTTCAAAGTACTTACTAGATCCTAGTTTACTTCTATGTTTTTCTTAAGTGTATGTCAAAAGCTGACTAGTTTCAAAGTACTTATCAGATCTTAGGCTACTCTTTGTTTTCTGCATCTGTTTATTTCCCTTTCTTGATGTATCACTCCATTCCATAAATCAAACCTTAAAGAGATCCTAGGCATAGATGACTTGCCCCATAGACCACTCTTGAACCTGATTTGCTTCAATTAAATCCTCTTATGACTCCATAGCCCAATGGACTGAAACCTGCCACCATCTTTCATCCTGATCGAAGCTTACTCTTGTTGCTTGCAACTTTTCACTTTTGAACCTATTTGCATATAGATATTTCCGCCTCAGACAGCATTATGTTCAACCATCCAAACACAAAACCAAACCCTTGAAATTCATAACTAGCCTAATATCATTACCTTAAGCTTTCAAAGACAAATCCATCTTTGTACATATTGGAGAGATCCCTCTCCGGATTCAGGAGGGCTAGATCCTAGAATCCCAAAGTTGGTTGAAATGATGTTAACTCTGTGATCGGACTTTTGCCAATCTTGCTTATTACAGAGACCTAACAGAGGCAACAAGGTTATTTGAATGGTAGGTTTACGTAGTAGTGGAGAAATATGGAGGTGAGAAAAAATAGAGGTTTTGAGCCAAGGAGACAAAAAAATGAATGGATTGAGCCCCTGATGGGTCTTCCGGGAGTAGTGGGCCAGTCATGAATAGATAGGACGAAAAAATAGTGAAAATTTTATCTTGAGGATAATGATGGTAGTGAGATTTCTAGAACTCACTATGTTCTATAAACTTTGTTTCTAGAAATATTGGGGTAAACATTTAGTCATCACCAAATTTTTTTATTAATGACTAATAGTTGCTCCAATTGGGGAGGGCAGCCCCATTTCAAGGGGTGTCTAGAACTTCAGATTTCTGGCTTTCATTGAGACCAATGGCTTTCTCCATTGGACAAACTTTCTCTTTCACTTTTTTATGCTTGAGGCTGTGATCTTAGTAATCTGAAAAACATGATTAGCATCAACATCATCTCTACCTACCCAACCTACTTGCCTAACATTTTTCTTCCTTGGGTGCACTTGAACTGGCAAACCCTTGACATTTTCTTCTTTTGAAATAAAAACAAATTATCTACTTCTACTCTTATCACTTCCAAGAGTTCATATTAGGCTAGTGAACTCTTCTTATTATCTACCTAGACTACTCATTTTTCAAGATTGAGATGTTTGACAAACCTTATTCACTAATCTTGAAAACAAAAATTGAAAAACATAGACAAATTAGGATTAAGCAGTCTGATTTGCTATGATCTATGGCATTATGCACTAGCTGCACATAGAATTTATTAGCAGGAAAGTAAAACAAAATACTGAAGGCTTAAGATCTGAAAGCATAATAAACATCCTTCTTTCTTTCTTTGGCTCAGGTTTTAATCTTTTTAGAGCCATTTTCCTTCTATCCTAATCTATTCTATTTGATAAGCCAAGATTATATGGTCTTTTGACAAGTTCTTTCTTTAACTAGCCTATCAGAAAAATAAATTAAAACACATTTCAGCCATGATTTAGATTGGATAACTAAACAAGAATTCTCTTTTTAGAAACAAGTAGTGGCATTTAGACTTGCACACTTTCAACAACATTATTTTTAGGTATGGGACTGTACCTTTCTTTCAAATTCTTCCCTCTTTTTCCCTTTTCTATTTTTTTAGGGTTTTTTTCCTTTACATCCTTTCATAAAATAGTGGTATGTACAATGAATGAGAAAATCAAACTAAGTTTCTTAACAAAAGTAATGTTTAAGCATCCTCCCATTTACAGGACCTCCAAAAATTTTAGTTCCATCAAGTTCCTGCAAAAAGAAAGAATTGTTGCCTCTAGCTGACTAAATGATGTAAGGACCTTTCCATAGATTTTAAAACTTACCATGTTTTCCCTTGTCTTCCCTGATTGAATCCCATTTCAGAACCCTATCTCCAATCTGGAAATCATTTTCTTTGGTTCTCCTATCAAATATTTTCTTGATATTGTCCTGAATAGCTTGTGTCCTTTTGTAAACTTCTTCCCTTGACTGCTGCAAATGAATGGTTTGGTTCAGCCTCCTCTGCATGTCATTTTATTTTGATTGTACTTCTTGAGGAAGCTGCATGAATGGTGTTGTAGACAATTTTGTCATCCCCTAGAGACAGCCTAGAGTTGCTATAGACCAGTGCCTAGGACATATTAGCATAGCAAGGAGCTCATAATATAGCTTGGGTTGTCAATCCAAAAGCTCTCTTACTATCTCTTGTAGAACAAGGAAATTAGTTTAAATGGAACCAAACTCTCTCAGAAGCTGATACAAAGATAAGAATAATGTAGGAACAACATGCAAAACTCCAATACAAAAGCATCAGACAGTTAAGAGACAACTTACTGCAAAGAGGGCCAGTTCAAATAGTATGCCACAGAAATCAAATATCAGAAAGTGGATGCAGTGAGGAAAACATGAAGGAGATACTAGTTAACATGAGGTTGATACCCAGATACACAACATAACCACATATGGGCTTATCCAACTAAGAATCCATACATTACAATGGCGTTTTAAAAGCACCCTCCTCAAGTAACTAATATAGCAGAAAATATGAATGACATGAACATGGAACAGTATATCATGACTAGGCCTATTTAAAGCGCTTGACTAATCCAAGTGTGGGCACCAACTAGGATGAATCATTACTTAAGATCAGTGAGCCACTCGCATTCTAGAACATGATACAAGAAGATAAATGCAATGAAATGAGATATTATATTAACACATAAGAAAAGATTACATACTGTGGGATACCAAAGACCAGAATCCTCATTACAGTTATAACTCCTCCTCATTGAGACCCTACGGGCTCTGAGCCTTCATACAAAAACTTTACAAGATGTATACAAAGCCTTTCACTGCACAGTTTGCTGATAGAAATCTGGAACCCTTTCAATGTCTTTTTTCTTGGCTTTTATAGGAAAGACAGAAAAGTCTAGAGAATGAGGTAGGTAATGTACATTAAATTGACTCATTAAAACAAATTGGCGAGGAAAAACCCACCTATGCTGTTTGATGGTGCTGAACTGGTGCAAGTACTCTACTGCTGCTTCATGGAATAAATGCTGAGGATGAAAATCTCCTCATGAAAAAGACATAAAGAATAAAATATACACATGTTCTATACTTGGCTGGAAGAGAAAATTCTGCTGCAATAAAACCTTGAGGTTGCTTGTGTTTGTGCATGGTACTCCCGGTCTTCCAATCTTTGAATTAAAATTCAAAATCATAAGGCCGGGCACTGGCTTTCTCGATCTTTCACTGATATTTGTATGCCGCCCAATTAATATTTCTTGTTGTGTAATCTTACTCTCTGCAGGCGTCTTTAGGGTTCAATGGATTTTATTTATGCTTCCATTAATGAGGTCATATCATAACAGCTACCTCAAGTTTCCCTTTTAAATTTCGCCATCGAAATATCATCCTTTGAGATGCTCTTGACCTTTGTAATGGAGGCGACAAATTATAGCGTCTCTTCATCATCTTGAAACCTGCAAAACCCACAGATACATTATAAAGAACAAGCACAAGAGCGAGGGGCGTGGAGGCAGAGGCGATGGTGGCATCGAGGGCATGGCCATATGGCTAGAACATGCAGGGTGGTGAAGAAATCACAGTGGAGGTATGGCGGAAAGGATGACCAGAGAGAAACATTAACATATAACGTATGAATGATATATATATATATATATGAATAGTGGAGGGTGAGATAGTGAACACGTGGAGCAATGACGTGGTGGGGGACTCGGTCAGCGGGTGGTCAAGCGGATGATCTGGACCACACGATCAGTAAAGAGATCGTCGGTTAAAATGAACCAGAGGGTAATCAAAGGTGGGCCAGGGACGCAATGGACGTAGGTTAAAATGCGTGCAGCTTTGGAGGATAGTCACCGTTGGATGGAGGACTTGAGATCTGATGGCTGACGATGATTCCACTGCCCGACCTTTGACTGAACAATAATGCGCGAAATGGGCAGTTTCAGGAATCTTACATGAGGACACTTGTCATGCGATCTATGGAATCGCTGGCCCCGCGGAGAATACCGCCCTCTCAGCAATGGTGGTGTGGAATGAAACCGCCGGTTTATGCAATGCGCGCGGGTGCGGGGACCACCACGGAAAACCAACTCTGCTCCGTCGATTGGATTTGATCGGACGGCTCCAGACGCACCCGAAAACTTTAACGATAGGCTCCTTTCCATATGGCGCTTGGTCTAGCACTTGAGTCATATGGGGAACAAAACAAAGGGGCTGGAACTGTAGGGGCTAGGCCTGATAAATCTTATACTGTGATTTTTAGCCTTTGTACAGTGTATTTTTTGGGTGGAAAGGGTAATGACAAGCAGAATATGGAGGTTTTTGGCCACGGTAGCAAGTTTGAAAGGTTTATATGGGGCAGTAGGCCAAAAATTTGAATGGAGGGGTTGACATGCACAACAAATGGAACTCCCAAAGAGGTGGGGAAAACTACATCCATGCCATACACTAGTTGATAGGGAGACATACCAATAGATTTCTTGGTGGTTAGTCTATCAGCCCATAGTGCATGCACTATTTTGCTATGCCATTCTTTTTTATTTTGTTCTAAGAGCTTCTTAATGATGTTTACCATGATCTTGTTAGAAGACTCAGCGAGACCATTACCTTGTGGGTAATAAGTAGTGGAGTGACCTAGGGTGATGTGATATTTATAGCAAAAGTCCACCATTTTCTTAGATGTAGAGGCGTTATCGGTGATGATCTTCTTAGGACAACCAAACCTGGATAGGATGTTGGTTTCAAGGAATTTGATGATTACTAAGTCAGTGGAATTTCTAGAAGGGATGGCTTCTATCCACTTGGTGAAATAATCAGTGGCAGTGAGGATCCACTTATGTTGGGAAGATGAAGTAGGATGGATCTCTCTTATGAAGTCCAAACCCCACTGCTGAAAAGGGGCTTCAACACTAATGGGGTGCAAGGGTAAAGGTAGGAGCTTTCTTTTTCCATCAAATATTTGGCACTTATGGCAAGTCATGACTAGTTTGTGAGTATAGGAAAATAGGGTAGGCCAATAGTAGCCAGCTCTAGGGATCTTGTTGTCTGTGGTATTACAATAGAGGTGACCCCTACATTCTCCCTCATGTAATTCATGCATGATTTTATCTGCATCATCTTCAAGAAAATATTTAAGCAGTGAACCAGCAAAACTCTTCTGGTACA
>JAXQQM020059645.1:0-45683 GCA_034641835.2 Pinus albicaulis | reverse complement strand
TTGATGGGCAGACCAGTAGGGCTGAAGCTAGATAGGATGGTGATAATGAGTTTTGACTTTGACATGGGCGGACTGAAAAGTAGGAGGGCGAAAAAAGTTTTTTATGAGGGTTTTCTAGATGACAAATTGACATATGGAAATCAGCTTCTAGAAAACTCAGCTATGGATCTAGTCATCACTAACATGTGAAAAATGCTGATGACTAACAGTGGCTCCATTTGGGGAGGGCAGCTCCTCGTCAGGAGGTGTCCAGAATTCAGATTTTTGGCTTATGAAGACCAGTGCCTTATCCATTGGCGCAAAAATTCACCCTTCTTTGATGCTATTTCTGAAAAGTGACAGCATGGTTAACATCAATGATACTTCTACCTACCCCACTATCTTTCCTAACATTTTTTCTTCTCTTTGGCGCATTTGAACTAGCAGCCTTTTGACAATGTATATTTTTCTTTTTTGAAAAATGAACCTATCTATTTCTACTCTTATATCTGTCGGGAGTTCAGATTAAACTGATGAACTCGTTCATTACTCTACCTATGCTAGATCAACTGTCAAGATTAAGCAGTTTGACAGGATTTTGTTCTCTAATCTAAAACATGAAATTTAAAATGATCAAATCAGGATTAGACAGTCTGATTTGTCATGCATTTGCGGCATAAAAGACAAGCTGCACACAAATATTATTTTGCAACAAAAGGGAAACTAGACAAGCGGGGCTAAGATGTACAATGTATTTTTCATCCCTCGCTTCTCTCTTTGGTTCTGTTTTAGGTATGTGGAACCAGAATCTCTCCCTAATCTAAACTCTGTGATAAGTCAATCTTACACAATGTTGACTATCTTTTGCACTCACTAACTTATCAGCAAATAAATTTAAACATGCTCAGCTATGATTAGGCTAGATAGCTGAACAAGACATTGAAGTACTAGTAGCGGCATTTAGACTTGCTCGCTTTCCAAAGGACTATTTTTTGGAACATGGGGCCTTTGTTCTATCTTCACTTGCCCTCTTTTCTAACTTTTACTGTTTTTGACTTTTCTCTTTTTATATATTTCAAACAATGGTATATACAATGAATGAAAGTGTTTCAAACTTAGAAATCTTGGAAATGACAAAATTTAAGCATCTTATCCTCGTAAGGATCTCCTCTCACCCTTGGCCCACTCAACTCCTGAAAAGAGAAATTTGGAAAGTTTTCTCTCTCTAACATGACATAGGGATTCATGCAAGAATCTCTGAACAGACCGGTATCTTCCCGTTGTACCTCTTTGAATATCTGATTTCCACTCCTTTCCTTACTGTACATTTTCCTCAAGTAATGCATGTACTCTTGGTCATTCTTGAAATAGATAATGACATCATCAAGGTATGCAAAAATGCAGAAATTTAAAACTGGGAACATGGCCTTCATGAACAGATTTCTAATATTGGGTGGTTTTGCAATTTTGATTTTGAAATTAGATCTACCTCCCGCAAACTGGAAAAAATCTTTACGCTGTCTACTTTGCAAGGGAATCTTTTGAACATGACCTGAAGCATCATCTTACGAAAACACATGATTTAAAGCACTTTTAATTGGTATATCATGGTCTTGGGTAGAAAAAACAGAATTTATGTTATAGGGAAATGTAGTAGTATTTCTAAAATTGAAACAGACTCTTGGACCAACTGTTTTATCCCTGATTATTTCAGTTTGGTTCAGATTGTTATGTTTTCTTTTGTCAAAGTTATTCTTTGAGGGAGAAGAAGTATCATAGCATTTTTCTTTGTTTTTTCTGTAGAAATTGGTATTCTGCATGAGATTTCTGATTTTAGCATTTCTAAGTTCTTCATGAAAAGACAGAATATGAGCCAATTTCAGTAGCTCGGGTATGCTGGGACTGCAAATATCATTCTTGCTCATAAGAAGTTTATCAGGCATTTTTTTCTAGATTTTGAGCTGCTGGGGCTATAGTCAAAGTTTCATTTGCAGTGGATGATCCATATGATGGTAAATCTTTGAGGTATGGTAGAAACATTAAACTCCCTTGCTCCCGGGTTCCGAACAGGTTTATGATGTGTAAGTCTTCTAAAGCCTTTACCCGGAAAAAATTTCCGCAGGTTATTGCTGGTGTTTGACTAGGGTTAGAGTAATTCGCTTGATAGTACATAAGGGTTTGCGCTTCTTGCTCTAATCCCACCTTAGAAGGGACATACTTAACTTCTTCATGACACAGCTGTTCATGATCATGGTAGTTTTGAGTGTCTAGTTCATCATAAGGCACCAGGAACAACTGATGTGGTGGATCTAAGTTTATTTCAGTTTCTTCTGACTCTTCCTCCATGTTTTCATCAATATGCATAATGAAAGAGTTCAGGTCGGAACGCAAGGAACATATTGGAATGTTGTCTGGCCTATCTTGACTGCTAATCATGTATTTCATGTGTGATTCTCGGTAGAGTATTCTGGTCTGGCCGAACACAGGAATGGTGGCGTATGACATGTCCAGTTGGATATTCCCTTGGAGTTTGGCTCCCCAAGATCTGGATAGAAGCATCCCGTACTTGGGAGGAATGTCCGCCACTACTATATCCATGATTAGATGTTTAGCAGGTATTTGGGCCAGACTAAAACAAAGGTCTTTGATCAAACCCAGGCATTGGACTCTGCTTGAATCAAATAAATACAAGTCTTTGTATGGTCTTGTGATTTCCAAGCCTAATCTTTCCATTACTACCTTCGGCATAAGATTATGCGAGGCACCGGAGTCTAGCATGGCATTGTGGAGGATTTGGTCGTGGATGTTTAGGCTAATGTAAAATGGAAGAGTAGTTCCTTCTTGGAATTTTCCCTCTATCTTCGGACCAAACAACACTTCAGGAGTGTCATCAGCCAGATTAACAGTGTTTGCATCATTCCCTAGATTTAAGACTTTTAGTACTTGGGATTTATAAGAGTTTTGGGCAATGAGTTCAGTAAGAGGCATGGTGATCTTGATCTTGGCGATTTCGCCTTCAAAGCTGAAAGGCAGCTGAAGTTTAGATATGTTTGTTTCAATTTTTTCAGCCACGACCTTCTCTATGTTCTGAGTTTGTTGGCTTTGTTTCGGGATTTTGTTTGCCATAGTTGCTTCGGTAAATTTTGTGGAAGTACTTGGAACAGCCGAGTTAGGACTAGTTTGGGTAACTTTAGCTTTGTTTTGGTCACTTTTCTCAACCTTGATTTTGTCACTGCTTACTGCTTTCTTGAGGATGGTATCAGGGGTTTTAGCAGTATCTGAGTTACCTTTCTTGGAATTATCTTGGTTTCTTTTGCTTCTAAGGTCATATTGCCTGTGAGCTTCTATTATGGCATTTTGAAAATCTATGGCAGGGTCATCGAGATCTTCATAGTTGGTCTCATTTTGATTAGGAGAAAAGAACGCTTGTTCTTCTTCTGTGAGGTACACCTCACTCTCATTATCAGATCCTATGAGGTTTAAATGATGTTCATCAAGAGTTTCTGTATCCCTGTCATCCTCTTCCACATAGTTTTCATTGAATGGTGGCCTAATTTGTTGGTCATTTTCCCTTGGTCTATTTTGGGGCTGTTCCCTCCTAAAGTTTTGGTTTCGGTTTCTGTTTGGAGGGTTTGGCTAGTTGTCCCTAACAGGGGCCTTTTCATTTATCTTTTCCCACATTTTGGCCATGGTTTTGACTAAGTCATCTATTCTAGGATCTAGGGAAGGTGATGAAGTGGAGACCTCGTCTTTATATGTGACCTTTCTTTCTGACCTAGTCCTAGTCCTTTTTTCTTCTAAGTTGGCATCTGCTTTTATTGCTATTTGTTGCATTTCTTCTAAGGTAGGGGGATCTTTGTCTCTCAGATGATATGTCATGTCCGGATCGAAACCCTCGGGGAATTTTTCCAAGGCTAAACCAAGTGGGGGTTTGAAATGAGGTGGGAGGGAGTTATATACACTATTGAACCTAGTGCAGTAAGCCTGGACACTTTCCCCATTTTCCCGTTTTAGGTTGTTATATTCTGACAGGATTTGAATGGGGTTTCTTCAGATTTCCCACCTATTTCTCAAGACTTGATGTAGTTCTGGGATATTTTGGATGCTATTTGGAGTTAAGCTTTTGAACCATGTTTTGGGTTCACCACCAAGACTTTGGGCGAATATTCTCATTCTGACGGTCTCGTCTTGTACCTCCAGGTATTCATAAGCATCAGTCATCCTACTTATATGCTGTTGAGGTGTAGTGGTGTCTTCTCCAGTAAAGTGTGGGATTTTGTCTTGATATTTATTTGGGAGAGGAGCCAAAGGTGGTGGCAACACCAAAGGTGCGTACCAGGCTGCCATGACGGGAGCTAATGGATGATGTACAAGATGAGGACTAGTGGGATGAGATGAGGTGGTTTGAACAGGTGTGGTGGATGAACTTGGACTAGTGATCTGGTTTTGAGCAGATCTGGGATGGTGGGAGCCAAAGTGATAGAGAAGCTGAAAGTCGGGGGGGTGGAAGGTGAGGCTTCTCTACTATGACTGTGTGATTGGTCTAGGGTTTCAAGATCGTCAAAGTTTATTCTACTATGAGACCTGCTTCTGAAAAGAGTTTTTGATGATTCTAATTCAAAAGGTGAATCAGGTAGGATAGTAAGATGTTTAGGTACTAATCTTGTTTTACGGATGGATCTACCAGTAGCTAGATGGTCAGTTTCGGAAGCTTGCCATAGAATCTTCTCTGGGTCATCTACTATGATAGGGGGGTTTGGGTCTGGATGGGATCTGGTGTTAATTCTTCGTGAAGCCAGATTTTGGATCTAGAGTTTAGAGAGGATGGTATTGATGAATGTTTTGGATGAGTGGTCTCTCTAAAGTTCTACTAAGGTGAAGGATGGTCAAAATGTAAAAGGGATGGGCTAGTGGAGTCGCCAGGTGGAACTTGGTTGTTTTGTGAAGATAACTATGGTCCACCACCAATAACTAATCTGGGAATGTTTTGGATTTTCTGAGTTTTATGTGCAGCCTATGGTTTGTTAAAGTATCCTAGACTTGTTTCAACACTTTGCTAGGGTGATGAGAACAAAAGGAGTTTACTATAAATGGGTCTATGGGCTGCTTGCTTGTTTAAGTGTCTAAAGGACCAAAGAGTCTATAAGAGTTTGCTAGACTATCATGTACTCAGTGTCCCACCATCTCCCGCTATGTTAGTGAGCGATGGGATAGGTCTATCGGATAGTAACCTAGAGTTTGGTAAAATAGTAAGGCCTACTAGAGGTTAGTGGAGTTTCCAGGTGGAACTTGGTTGTTTTGAGATATATGTGTATGATCCACCACTAGTACTGACAAAAACCAATCTAAGGGAGTTTTTTGTGGTTTTTTCTGAGTTTTATGTGCAGCCTAGGATGTAAGAGTGTTATAAACCTGATTCATCATTTGCTAAGATGGTGAAACAGAGATTTTACACTAAATGATTCTAAAGGCTGATGGTTTAAGTTAAAAGTTTAAGGACTAAGGAGTCTATAAAAGTTTGCTAGACTTTCATGTACTCAATATGGTCCCACCGTGATCGCCATTATGTTAGAGAGCGGTGGGATAAGTCAATCAAATATTATTCTTAAGGTCTCTTAAGGTCTAGGGAATCTAAGTTTGTTTAATACTCAGAGTCCCA
The DNA here is from genome assembly GCA_034641835.2 of Pinus albicaulis. Lineage (NCBI taxonomy): Eukaryota > Viridiplantae > Streptophyta > Pinopsida > Pinales > Pinaceae > Pinus > Pinus albicaulis. The sequence goes on along the minus strand of JAXQQM020059645.1, from coordinate 40,045 downwards.
CCGTGATCGCCATTATGTTAGGTGGCGATGAGGTGGCTCACTGGTAGGTTTTCTTGAAAATAAGGGACTTCTAGAGTTCTAAGGTGTCCTTGGATTGTCACTAACTCAAAGTCCCACCGTGATCGCCATTATGTTAGGTTCCCGTGATTTGGCCGATTGGTGAGCCAAATGACAATGTAACATCAAACCAAGCTTTGGAGCCCAAGGACCTACCCTTCCTGGACTCAGAGAGGGCTCTCTCTATATGTGTAAAAGATATCGGTGTGTTTGCTTATGGTGTTCTGATATTAGGCTAGTTATGAAGTGAGTTTTTTGATTTTTGGTTTTTTAAGTTTGTGACGGATAAAACTGATCAAAGATATAAAATGGGTAACAAGAAGTTAGATCAACTGGGCTATGGGGTCAAAAATTTCAAGGAAGCTATTAGATGATGATACAAGGCTGCTGTAGGGCCGATTTGATTCAAGGTAGAAAGGATCTTTGGGCAAAATGGAGTAAATGGACATCAAGTTTGTGAAAGACGAAGGATTTCAAGCATAACTAGTTTGATAGCAGACATAAACATGTTATGGCAAGCCATTAATCATGCAAAATGTAACTACAAGTTAAATAATACATAGAAATAAACAGTCAAGCCATGCATAGAAGTATAAGACCCTCTAACTTTGGGAAATGGCTATCAGACTTTGGGGAAAACACATAAGACGAACTAACAACTCAAAATACTATGCCGGAACGCCTAAACACAGTCTTTAAGTTATTGGGCACTTTGACAAACAAGCTTTCATAGTTTTAGGAAAAGGGCTAGATCGAGACTAGGCCTCCTTGGTTCGACAAGATGATAATCTAATCAGTCAAAGAGATAGTTTCATGGATAGAGTTATGGACAGCCATAGGTAAGCAGGGCACACCATACATCCTACTCAACATGCATAGAACTTATGAATGAAACTAGCAACAATATCCTTAAGTTACTAAAGAGAAGTTAAGAATTCTTTAGTGCAACTAAGGAAGAAGAAAACATAAAAGCTATGAAGATTCAGGAATTTTGAGGTGCCTCCATGGGCATATCTCAAACTTGATCTCTACTGATCTATAGCAGCAAGAAGCATGTATCATGAATGAAAACTAGAAGACAACAACAAAGCAAGAAACACTATACCATTCTACCATGTCATGGAATCCATCAACAATCCTTCATCATTCATTCAAAAGCATCCAAGAGGCAGTCCAAAATCATAACACAAGTATGTTCTTCAAAGCTCATATGACCAATATATTACTTCTTCTCTCAAGTTTAGCCTTGTTTACAATGAGAGCCTTGTGGAATAAATAGGCCCAAGTGAGGAAAACCTCATGGTTCAACTTCCATCCTCATTAGCCTAATCAAAATATCTAAACTTGTCCTTGAGGCTTTGCAAAGCCCAAGGCACAAAAATATCTCATAAAATATCTAAAAATTGCTAAAAAAGGGAATTTAATTGACTTTGCAACATTTTCCAAGTGCAAAAATAGCTAAACGCACATTTGGAAAAAGCAGATTTTTGAGGTTCAAAAATTACAAAAATACTTCAAATTTATATCAGAAAAAGGTCCCCTGACTTTCCGGAAACATTTGGCAGCCTTCCTGATGTCGAAACGAGGCTCATGATAGCTCGTTGGAAAGCTCTGAGTGTCTACTTTCTGGCGCAACTGAAATCACCTCAATCTGATGCCTGGAAGACCTCCAAATCTGTACCTGTGTGTAAAAAACCAGAAAATTGCAGACTGCTGATATGCCGGGCAGAATGTGCAAAAAGTGAGCATTTTTCACCGTTTTGAGGGGGCGAATGATCTCCAAATGATCTGAAAATAGCTGAGGACCTGCTCATAGAATTATGGCATCAAATGGTATCATCCTCCTCTCTTGAAAAATCCTCAAAATGAAATGGCGAATTTATGAGTTTTTGATCAAAAACTGAAAAAATGCCAAAAAACAAAAAGTTGTCAAAATGGGCCAAAAATTGGTGCGCATGACCCTCAAGGGTTCCCTAGCAACATGCTCCGAAGCTGAGGCCAAAATGTCAAGTGCTGATGTGCCTTTCTTCTCTTTCCGTGCCGGGTGCTTCTTGAAACTGTTGTTTATCACTACTGAGTTACTACTGTTCAGCACTCTTCCCCTCTTTTTCCTGCTGCTGCTCATATTTATCACTGTCATGCTGCTGCTGTTCTTGGATTTCCTGCTCATTTTGTGGCTCAGGAAGCTGCTCAAATTCCTTCCCAAACTGCTGTTCATGACCTTCAACATCAAGCTGTTGTTCACTTTCACTGAAATGCTGCTCTTCACCCATATCTTCCTGCTGTTCAGACTGTTGCCCCTGTTGGCCAACATTAGTTTGCTGGTTTTCATCATTTTCTTCTTGCTCATCCTCTTCCTCTTCTACCTGTTCATGTTCTTCTTCTTCCTATTGTCCTGGCTGTTCTGTAGGAAACTTGAGCCTTCTAGGAGTAGGCCTGCTGGACAAAGGTACAGGGCGATGAACAGGCTGGGTGGGAGATATATGGACAGGAGGAACAGTAGAGAAATCTGGGTGGCTGATAAAAACATCCCATGGAACCTCCTTCTTCTCTAGCTGGTGTAGGATGATAATTTTTATCAGAGAATGATGGAAAAGGGAAGGTATTTGCAGAGATAGATCCTTCTTCTGGACTGTGGATGCCATCTTCTTGATGCTTTTGCATAAAAAGTAAGGGATATTGAGCTGCCTAGTTCTAGTGAAATGCATCAATAGTCTGACATGATAGGCATAAACTCGAGCAAATATCCCTTCACAAGTAAAATACTTCATTATGACTTTCATTAGAGGATCATAGCTATCAAAAGATATGAGAAAGGAAAAATGGCAGTGCATGTATCTCTGTGCTCAGGCTTGATGAAAGGCTTATAGTCATTCAAATCTAGATGGGCCTACTTGAACCATTTCTCACCATGATATGGAATTTTAGTTGTCTTGGAAACATACCTCGGAGAGATCTTGAAATCAAGACCTGCCACTTGGAAATGTTTTTCTTAGAATCTCAGGGTGCATAGGTGTGTCAAGGGCGAGAAACTTTTGACCTCCTGTATCTTCTGGCAGAAATCCAAACAACCTACCTCATGAAAGTTGAAAAGGATGGATGGATGCGCATTGACCTCCTCTGTAGAGATTGGCTCATATATTTTATGCAGACCACTTCTGTTGTCTTGCCTTGGAGGCATTTTGACCTAAATGTGCTTTTGAAGAAACAAACTGCCTCACTGTCCTTAAACTGCCTTCTTGGAGCCAAAATGTGTCAATTCAATGTTTTGATAGAGAAACAATGTATTTGGATGATTGCAACAAGTTTCCTTATAATACAAAACCCCTGCTCCCTTAAAAAGTGGCCTTCCACTTTTAAAGTATCTCAGCCAGCAGGCTTTTCAATAAGAAATAATACAGTGAAATGAAGGACAGACTGTTCGGAGGAATGTTGTTTACAGTGTCAAAATTGCCTTGCTCTGTGATGTTTGGAGGTTAACAACACATCTTTGTACCTTGGATCAATGGTGGACTTTTTAATCATTACAAAACCTGCTCTTCCTAGTGTGCCAATCACTCAACAAACTTATGTCCTATGCAATCAACCCTTAGTGTAATCAGACAGTCAATGTCACAGTCCTGGAACAAAGGTAACTGAGTTTAAAAAAACTCCAAAAGTTTTAAGCAGAGGCTGTAAGAGTTTTCTCTTTTCAAAATAATCAAGGCCTCTTATCAATGTAACACCTTTGGCTTTGTTAGAAAAACCTTTGCTCTATATGGATATCAACTTATCAAATAAGCTCGAGGAATAAAAGACAGTCAAGCAAAATAAACAGTGAAAACTATCTTTTTTGTGAGAAGTAGGAGCAACTTTGCCCTGTAGCTTTCAACCAATAAACTGCTCTTTAACAAAACCCTTTTTTCTTATTACACTTCACTATCCTCTATTGGTATGTCACTCCATCAAACAAAATCATACCACATACATAGTCAACCTCCAGTGTGGGCATACAGTCAATCTCACTGTTATGGAACAAGGTGAAAGAGTTTTTGAAGAACACTTTAAAAGTTCAACAAAGCCTGTAGGAGTTTATCTTGTCAAATAGTTAAAGCACCTTATCAATGTGAAACCCTTGCCTTTGTAGAAAAAACCTTTACTCCATCTGAATATCAACTTTATCAAAATAGGCTTGAAGAACAAAGACAGTTAAGTGGAAAACTCAGTGAAAAACTGTCCCTTCTGTGGTTTATAGGAGTGACCTTTGCCCTTTGATGCCTTGAAGATAAAACACCCTTATTCTTTGATATATAAAGGTGAAAACACACTGATCTTAGTTCAAAACATCCATTTTCCTTGAAGGCACCTTCATTAGTATGCCCACCACTTAAGCATAGCTTCAACCAATGGATATTTTCACAGCAAAAACCAGTTTACAGATATGGTGATGTAGCAAGTTAAATGAGGACAAGACCTCCTTTTATTTTGACCTTAACCCTGATATGCAGCTCCACAAAATATATGATGATATATAAACTAGGTCAAACTCAACAATTCTGCTCTAACTCTTTCATTCTTTGCAGTTATTTGAACCATATACCCTAAGTCGAAGTCATTATTTATGAGAGAGGTTAACAGGTTTTGTTTTGTTTCTATGATGTGGTAGAAGAGGCCTGTAGCTTTCAATTACAACTGCTCTAAAAAAAAACCCTGCTTTAATTTGAACACTGCCCTCTTCAACAAACACTGTTTCTTTACCTCCCACTGTTCTTCATGCTAGTTTGATAGAAACAACATCTAACTGTTTTCTTTTTTGTCACTAAGGTCTGACTGTTCGGAGAGCTATTTTATGAATATGCTCACTGCTGGTGAATTCGAGCTTTTCCAAACTTAGTTTTTAAATCAAAGCAACTTATCCCCTTTCAATACTATAGCTTAACACATCTTGTTTTCAACCAAGCTTTTCTGCTCCAAACATTATCTAGAAAATGTGAATTTTGAAGGAGAGCAGCCAAATACCTTCAAAAATCAAGATGCAGATCATTGTTTGTAAGTTAGAAGTGTTTTGAAGGCGGTTGGAGGTATAAACAAGTGCGCGGCACTTTGTAGAGGAAGAGCGTCGCGCCAATAGCCAACCGGGCGGCCTGTCGGGTCGTGGTCGGGCGCCGTGTACAGGCGCGTCGCGCACACGTACAGGCGCGTCGCGCGACTGTTATCGACCAGTGCAAAAAAATCTCCTGAGCGCGTCGCGCACAATTCCAGGCGCGCCGCGCAGCTCCGACTGTTGAAAAAAACTTCAAATCGCTCCAAAAACTTCTGTGTTTGATCTTTGATGGCAGCAAGGGGTTTTGCTCGATACTCTTGTTCGGAGTTTTCAAAAATGAAATTGGACGATTCAATTTACCCTTTTGAAACAAAAAAACCCCAACGGTAAGTTTATTTTTTGAAACACAAAATGAACTTTTGACCGTCACTTGCAAAGGTTTTCACAGTTTTTTGCCCTTTTTTCAACAATTCCTTTGGTGCATCACGAAGCTTGGGCTTCCAAATAATGTAGGCAGCGGAGGTTTTCATGTTTTTAAATCATGCTAACATGACTCAAATTTTTTATAAAAAGTAAATATAGCTTTGAAAGGTCAAAACTTTGTTCACTTATGCACATGAGTCTGAAAGGTGATTCCTGTCAGTTTTGTCCCTCTGGTGACCATCTAACACAGCAACTCCAATTTTGAATAATACCCTGATGACCTTTAGACCATCCTTTTCCACTTTGTTTATAACACTGTTGATGACATTTGTTATGTAACCTCACTTTAAATCTGTCAAGAAAATACTGAAAACTGCTTTGCTATTTGAAAGGGTAGGGTTTGTATTTTCAACTTGCTTTGACAGTTTCTGTCTCCAATGTATCTTTCAACCTCTTTCCCACTGTAGGTGCCCAAATTTGCTGACCTTATTTGGATTTGGTCATGGCCCTTTGATTTAAGAAAGGCGCCCCCTTTTCAATACACTTCTCTGCTCAAAACATATCATATAATGTCTCTGTCCATTGAATAATGAAAACACATTTTTTGCTTCAAACTTTCTAAAACAAAACTGACAGTCTATCAAAACAACTCTTTGTCTATTATGAACAATAGTTTCAATGGTGATGTATCTTGATGACAGAAAACTAGATTTTCTGTGCCAGTTGTTGTAGCAATTTTGAAAAGGAAAATGTTCATGGATGAAGCTGCTTTCAAGAAGGACATGCTTGATTAGCTTGGCATGTTGTCCTAGGGTTTTTTAAAACTCAGATCATAATCAGTTTCTGTCCTTGTGTAGAGGAGGCAAGTATATAAGATATGGAATAACTGCTGTCCTATTTCACAGATACCAAGGCTTTTATTAGCCATCTTCCTCCTAATGAAAATCTTGAAAACATCAACCTGCTGCATTTGAAGAATATACCTGTCTTTGTAATGGAGTGTAGCTTGCAATAGCTGGACTTACACCGGCACTTTGACTGATAACAAGATGTCACCTGTCTGAGACTATATACTATTTTCCTTCCTCTTCTTTATGTTCATCTAGAAACCATGGACTGTACTTCACATTTCAATAGGAACACAAGAACACACAGGGGTCTTTTTACTGAAGTATTTTCCTGTTCAAGACTGATTGAAGCTATGCATATTAACACCCCTGCAGAGATGTTTATTATGATTGCTATGATTGAGGAGTCCCTTTAATGCTCCCTGATGATGACTGAAAACTCAAATGATTCTCTTTACCAAACCATAAACCTTGTTTTCTTTTGTTTGGCATATTTCAGAACTTAGTCCTGTAATGATCATTACTCACACTAAGAAACCTAGGGTTACTGTTTTACTGTCAAGTAAAAAGCAAACCTGTGCTTATAGTAATTTTTGCAATCCTTGAAGTCAATACTGGCCAGCGCCCTCTGCTTGTATATGAAGGAGGTGCCTTAACCCTCTGCTTGTAGATGAAGGAGGTTCTTGGCCATGACACATTACTAGTTTGTTTGACAGTGGTGTCTTTCTTCTACTGTGATTTCATGTTGAAAGGAAGTTGCAAGGTCTTGATGGGTATTCTCTGTCTTTTAGATACATCTCAGGCTCCTGTTTTCATTAAGAAGCAGTTGTTCTTCTAAATGTAGATTCAAGCTTCTTCTGAGATGATGTTATATTTCCTGTCTTTGCAAAATCCATAAAACACTGTAAAACACCTAATAATCAGCTTGAGACTGTGGTCTATGCAGTGCTGAGACTTAGGGGTGTGTAAGTGGCGTGACTTAGGGCTGTAATCAATTTCATTTGCAGAGTGGGAGGTCTGTCATGAATGGTCTGTATCAGATGGAGGTTTTTGGCTTTTTGATGTTTGCCAAAGGTAAAATGCCTTAAAGCGCCACTTCCTAACTTAGGGGAGGCTTTTGAAATAGACTTGGATTTGCCTTTTAGAGCTGATGGGTAGACCAGTAGGGCTGAAGCTAGATAGGATAGTGATAATGAGTTTTAGCTTTGACATGGGCGGACTGAAATGTAGGAGGGCGAAAAAAATTTTTATGAGGGTTTTCTAGATGACAGATTGACATATGGAAATCAGCTTCTAGAAAACTCAGCTATGGATCTAGTCATCACTAACAAGTGAAAAATACTGATGAATAACAGGAGTCAAGTGGACTCAATCACTATTTTCTGAGTTTTTGGTAGCTGCCCTGTAGAATAAATAGAGTATATCTAGAGCTAGGAAGAGTTAGTCAATTCCAGTCAATTATAGTTGGAACTTTGTTGCAAGCTATTAGGCTTTTGTTGTTTAGGACCTTTGAGATGTAATAAGATTGTATTTTTAATGCAATGAGTATTCAGATGACTTTCTATTGATCTAGTTCTAGAGAACAAGGCTCGTGGGTTAGGGCCCAACCCATGTGCCTCAACTTTTATATTGTTACTATTATTTCCTTTCTCCCATTAAGCTAGTTTTGTTTCTGTCATTTTGTTAGTTCTGCTTCTGATAGTTTCATTTTTGTTTAGTTTTTTCTTTCAATTTGCTGTTGTAGGTTTCATTTGCTTGTGAGTAATAGAATAGAGGAAGAAAAAGCAAAAAAGGTTGTGGATCAAGATCCCCTTTTCATCTCTGTCAATAGAGCTCGAGGAGGGTAAACCTTCCCACAGACCCAAAAATTGATTTCTGTTCACTGTTTTTATCGCGCATTTTTTTCTATTTTCCATGCACAAATATGCAGGTTTGTTTGCAGGAATAAGCATCGAAAGTTCCAGAGAAGTTCATTACGTCATTCCGCTTCATATTCCAATTTCTCCCCATCTCTGTTTTATGCTTCTAAACCTTGTTGTTACTCCTTCATTTCCCTCCTTTCTCTCTTCTTATCAGCTGTCGCACCTTTTTTTTTCATGAAAATCTTTAAAGTTTGGCCTCCACCTGTTCTCCTCGAAATTCCCTATACAACACTTAGCATCTCGTATGACCCCTTCCTTTTCATTTTCCATTCTTCAAAATCTTAGCAATTTTCCCTTTTCACCTCACCTTTACCTTTTTAACACAAAAATTCTTGAAAATCATTAAAATTCGACCCCCACCTTTTCTCCTCAGTTCTCCCGCTACTGTACTTTGCAAATTGCAAATCACATTTCTTATTTTATTCCCGTTAACACTTACCGTTCATTTTTTCCAATTGCGATAATCACTTTGTACCCCACCAGATCACAATCGCAAATCGCAACGTTTCCCTTTTTTCGTTAATACTTACTGATTTTTTTCACCAATTGCAATAATCTCTTCGTACCCTGCCACACCACAATCGCAAATCACAATGTTTCCCTCTTTCCTTTAACACTTACCACTCCATCCTGCCGATTGTGATATTGCTATCATGATACACCGCTGGTCCCACCACCATATCATCCCTATCACAATCATATATCGTATATTTTATCTTTTTGCAACTCTTTCCTATTCACATTTCGCATTTCGCTTGTCATAATTGTTAACCTGTCGCGCTTTGCACTTCACGACCTTTCCCTCCATTGCACTTTCCAAAGCCTCCCACTCTAAATCATTTTTGTGATATTATGCACTTTAATAAATTTCAAACACCTTTTTCACTCCTCTAAGCCTTGCTTCATTCGTTTACACCTTCCTTGAGCACCTTTAGCCCTTTTTCCTCCGAATTGCAATCAACACTTTTTCAGTTAGAATTAGATCATGAATAGTTGCATGGTTAGAAGCATGGTAGATAGACCATAGGATAAGTAGAGTTCATTTATTCATTTTGCCAAGTTAAGTGTGGTTTAGAATTATTTTCCTTTCTGCCATTTCTTTTCAGCAATATCATTTAGTTTATTTTTAGTCATTTCCTTTTCTGCAAAATAAATTAGTTTCATTCCTGTCATTTCTTTTCAGCAATTTAGTTTTCCTTTCTATCATTTCCTTATAGCAGTTTACTTTCCAGTTCTTATCAGAGTTTAAGAAATAGCACCCTTTCGTAAAGCAGAAGAGGATGACATGAACAGAGCACATCTACTATGTATATAGCACTATCACCTCCAAGTTTTTACGAACACTGAGTTGATAAAGTAAAGTAGGGCAGCCCCTGGGAGTTGCAGCACTCTTGGTGAAATAACAGAGCTCACCACTCTCTTCCCATAAGTCACTCCATCTCACAATAATTCGATACATACTCCCCTAGAAATTTAATTTTCCTTGGGCTTTAATTTTACTCGGTTTTATATTTTACAGTCCCCTTAGTTTCTATGTTTTCTGTGTGATATCCTATTTTTTGTTCCTTTTAACCTAGTGTAGAAACCCCTGATAGAGGATGTGGTGCCACCAAGGGTCTAGAGGAAGAAGTCCCCAAGGCCAGTCGCTAGCCCAATCCCAAGTTAAAAATGCAATATCCATTTTCACTCCTCCAATCCTCTAAAATTCCAAGAGGAAATTATCCAAACTTGAAGCCTTGACCAATAATAATCGCTAGGCCTATTCAGAATCTGAAATTCAAGTTGAAGTATCCAATTCGGTTCCTAATCATAGACATATGAGGTGAAGAAAAATTCAATATTTGAACTCCACTACCCTCCACTGGAAAATGAAGACACTCTTGGGTAGATCCCTTTAGGAAAAACATGAATATTGCAACAACATTATCTCCTTCTTGAATGAAATCCAACAAGTTCAATGTCATTAGCATTCTGATCTTACCAGTTTGGATGATCAAATTACTTACATAGAAGGTGATCTCCAATGTTGCATGAAACCTCTAACACCGATAGAAATCAATGCTCAAGATTTGGCCCTAGTCACTTCATCTGATTCTTGATATTATATTTAACCATTTGACACATGTCTTTTACTTTTAGAACTTTAGTTTAGTTTAGTTGTCATGGACTTAACAATGATAGTTTTTGGAATTTTGATAAACCTAGATTGTTGTCCATTATCAATAAAACTAGTTTCCCTACAAGAAAAATGTGACCATACTTAGCCTAAAAAGTGTTATATTATTTTGTATGAAGTCATTTTGAGAAATAAAATTTCAAATTAACAAAAATATATATGAAAAAATGGAAGTTATTATCGCTTTTCCATCCCGCTCTCCACCCTTTATCCACTTCTCACCCCTTTTCACCCTTACCCACTTCCTCCATTTTTTCATAGCCTAAAATAATAATGCCAATCCTCTAAATAGGGAGGATGGCCTAACTTTATACCCTTACCCACTTCCTACCCCTTGTTGTCACCTAGAAAAATAACATCACTTTAGGTGGCTTGATAGGAAATGGGTAAGTAAGAGGGTAAAATGGGCTAGGGAGGGTATACTCTCATTATGATTTTCTAGTAAGGAGTGGGTATGTTAAAATTTCCTTATGCCTTTTGGGTAAGAGGGTACCTTCTTCATTTTGGGTAAGAGGGAAAAATGGATAGGAAGGCTTTTCTTATGCCTATATTTTTTAATATTTTTTCATTTATTTAAATTTTCTTTTAAGATTATTTGGAGGTGAAAAAAAGGTATATATATATATATATATATATATATATATATATATATATATATATATATATATATATATATATATATGATTTATTTCTATTATAAGAATAATAATAATATATTAAGATCATACTTGATTTATTAGATCTTAAAAATGGTAAAGATTACTTAAATTTCTTTAAAATATTATTTCCATACTCGAAAATACTTTGAAATTGGTTTCTAACTTGAGTATATGTAGGAGACTATAGGAGAAATTTTATTTCATCTTCAACCCTTTTAGTGTCATAAAGATGATAGATTATTGCATCCCATGATGTTTTCAGAATTGTCTAATGCCCAATTTTAGTATATAACTCGTGGGAGTTAGTTCATATTTTAGAAATGTTGATTTTCTTCTTTGTGCTAGTCAAAATTAAAAGATATTATTGACCTTTTAAATCAAGTTAATCAACTTCTTGTAATATCTCAATTTCCTTTTATTTTATAACTGTATATTGCACCATAAATTTTCTTTAAATTTAAACATAAAAGTATTTTTAACATTTCCATTATCTTATTGAATGATGTTTTCCTATATACCCCAATGATTTAGTGAATACTTGGCATCTTGATGTCATTCTCACTTGAGTTACTAGTGGTTATGGCTGAAGTTGGAAGCAATTTTGGGGAACCTTTTCTCATCCATGTTATTTATCTTGTTCTTGTACTTCAAGTACCTAACCATAGTCATGCACTCAATGGGAAAGATGTTTGATTTTATGAGAAGGATAGGCTTGGGTGTATTAATTTACTATTAAACTTATAAGCAATAAATTATTCTAGATTTTCTCTATCCTTCTCCAAAATTCTATAGACATACTACAACCCTAGAATTCACATCTATATAAGATAATAGGAGTGACAAGACTATCAGATAGGGGTTTTTTCTTATCCCACAACCAAATTCTAGTAATTTTCACTTGTTTTCAAGCCCATAAAAAGCTTTACAATACCAATTTATCCATTTTTCAACACTATAATTCGAATTAATCTTATAATGAATGTCAATTCCAAGATATTTATACAAAATCACTTTCTCTAAACAATTTCTTTCATATAAGAAAGTGTCATCTGAGTAATCTTATGAGATTTGAATATCATATCATTTGTTTTATCCATGTTCATAGTGATATCTCATTCAAGAGAAGAATTCCTTAAGGATTCTTAAATGATTATTAAAGTTGTATGTATTTTGTACCATAAGAAAAACACCATTAACATAAAGAAGAATATATGAAGTTTATTTGGGATTATCTTAATTAATTTTTAATTATAAGTTTTTGGTTTTTATTAAAGTTTTAAAATTGAATATATATATATATATATATATATATATGGTTTTGAAAAATTATTTTATTATTTTATTTTTAGATTTGGTTTGAAATTAAGAAATTTCTTTGTATATATATTTTTTTCAAAACAAAATTAGTTATATATATTCCCAGAAATCGTGGTGTGAAATGGTCATAAATTGCATTGCCCAGCCAAGGCCAGGTTGCTTTTGTGGTGCATTTTAACAAAATGCTTGGGATAATCTACAAAATCATCAAAATGAAGATCCTAGTTGGTGTTCCTTGTGCAAATATGGTGAAGATTTGATGGCTCATTTTTTCATGATATGTCCTTTATCATTGGGGGTATGGGCTTGCTACAAAAATAAGCTTGGTTTTGGAACAACATGGCCAAGGGATTCCTTCTAGGATGCATCGAAATCTTGGTGGGATAAAATAAGTATAAACCAATATAGGTATAAATTTCACTCACAATATGCTAGAGGGTGTGGATTCTAAGAAAAAATATATGTTCCTGGAGCAACTATCGTCACCTGATAAGGTGGTTTCTCAGGTTCTTGCAATATATTCATTACTTCCCTCTTAAGATATAGTTCATGCTCCTTGAAATATCACTGCTAAAGAAAACAATCTTGCTCTCCCTTGGGCCTATTTTGAGGGAGATTCACTCAAAAATGGCTATTGTGGTGGTGGGTTTGTTATTTTCCTTCAAGCTAATAATTCCTTATGTTATCACCAAATTGAGTCATGTTGGGCTGCTTCAATGGTCAACTTGGAGTAACTCTTTCAAACCAACTTTTGACTCAAGCTTAGCCTATTCAGTCTGAGAGGGATATATCAAGGGGAATTTATGATTTAGATAATGATAGTACTAGATGGCTAACTCTATGAATTTTGTCTTGGTTTTGTATGTTTGCAGGTTGAAAAGATGAAGGTTGCTACCATTGGGATATGGAGTCAGTGACAGGGACCTCAATGACAAAGGCTCTCCCTGTCGAAGCTGAGGCATGTATATACTAAAATGATAGTATAATAAACACATACAGAGTTTAATCAATATATAAATGTTCAGAGGAAGTCAGAGCATGAGAAACATGAATTTTGAGTAATGAAAATTAAGATACTGAAAGAAGGACATTAAGAAAGATATCCAATAGTTTAGTTTTTGAAAGGAAGTCAGGGCATGCAAAACAAGAATTCTAAGTAATCAAACATTAAAATATTTATGAAAAGTAATAATATACATAGGGTTCATGAAAGTATCAAATGAATCGCTGGTGAAGGATGAAACCAATAGCCATTCTCCATTGTCGATCAAAAAACATGTTTACAATAGCAGTGGTCAGCCATAACATATCCCAACAACCCTTTATAACTCTAAAAATAAGTCATTTATAAAGTTAGGACTCATACAAATGATATGCCACCTTGCTAGCTTCGAATTCCCACCTCAGATACCTATTTCAAACATGATTCTATCACTTGGAGACTTCCAAGGGATATTTCCGTTTTGCAGAGTTTGAATACAAAAATGACTCTTCTTTCATTAATAGTTCAAAAAACTAATACAATAAACCTTTTCAACTGAAACCATCTAATTTTATGAGTGTAATAGAGTGTTGATGTGTCATTATGCCACATGGATGTTGAGTTGGACCTCCTCCAAGTCGAATTTTTACAATTTTTTCACAAATCTAGTTAGTGAAAATTATGAAAAATTAGGCTTCAAGATGAGTGTATACTTTCCAAACCCTGATAGATTTGCAGAAGCTGAGAGCGCTGTTTTTAGATGAAGCTGTGCTGAAGACAAACCTCTTTCATATTTCCAAAATACTTTTTCATTTGCTCAGAAACTTAAAAAACATTTTGCTACGAAAATAGTTTTTCAGCAGTTTCGTAGCGTGAAAAGACGAGTGTATAATTTCTAAACCCTAATGGATTTTAATAAACTAAGAGATTTTATTCTACATGGGCCTGTGATGAAGAAAAACCTCTTTCATATTTCCAAAATAATTTTTAATTTTCTCAGAAACCTTAAACAACAATTTGCTACGAAAATATTTTTTCAGCAATTTCATAGTGTGCAAAGATGAGTGTATAATTTCCAAACATTGATGGTTGTGCAGAAAATGAACGAATTTTTTGTAGAGGGGAATTTTTGGAAGAAAACCTCTTTCATATTTCCAAAAATATTTTTAATTTTCTCAGAAACTGTAAAAAACAATTCGAAACGAAAACAGTTTTCAACAGTTTCATAGTGTACTTTAGAAGCGTACAAAAATGACCTTTTCCATCAACGTTTTTTATTATTTCCTTCTGAAAGTGTTCATTATGCCTTGACACATTATCCATATCATTTCCACCCTTTGGAAGCTTTCCAAAGTGGTTTTAAATACAAAAAGAAAGCTACAGGTGGTTTCGTAGCGTTTTCCTGGCTTCAAGCCTAGGATATGCTACGAAACTGTTGAAAAGTATGCAAATTCCAGATTTTTGCCTAGCTTCAAAAATATTCCTTCCAGTTTTAAGAAATTTGTTTCCAGCATGCCATTGACCTTTCAAATCATAAACCAACTCAAATTAGGACTCTTTAGGTGTTTCTTCCTCATTGATGATGAGTTGAGCTATTGGCTCCTCAACTACTGTCATTTTTTGGCCCTTCTTCTCCAACTCCTCATGGATTAGTTCTAGCTACTCTTGGAGGTCCTTAACTTGATATTTCAACTTTTTGTTGGTATAATTTAAGCACAAGTTCAATATTCTGACATGTTTCACTTCTCTTCAAAAAACATCCTTTTCTCCTTTAGCAAGTTTATTCATCACTAAAATGAATTTGTTTTTTCTGAAAACATAGGGTTCAGAGATGAGCTATTTTCTCCCTATCCTTGATATATATTTCAAAACTAAAGGAGTTTTTGTAGGTCAGTATGTCTTGAATAAAAACCTATCTTGGGTGTTTGAAACACATCTCCAACTATCCATCATTTGCATTCTAAAAACATGTATAAAACAGGAAAATTTTGCATTCTGGAAATAGAAAACCCTCTTTTCAGAGTTGTAAGCTTGGGAAATGAAATATGTCAGCAAATGATAACTGATGGAACATGATGTGACCTATATGGAGGTGGTTTTTAGATGAAATGATGGTGATATTGAAACTTATGATAGGTTAAATATGAAAAAACGAAATTTCTTATGCCAACTTGAGAAGGTTTGTTGAGGGTGGCTCCACTTGGGATGGCGTACTCCCATGGTACACCAAAGACCCTGTAGTTCCAGTGCCATCCATCTTCTTGGAAATAAAAACCCTGAATTTTATGAAAACTTTGCCAAGCTCTTATGGCCTTCTCCTCAAGCTCAAGCTCGATGATTACTATTGAAAAACCAAATATATACATACTGAAAATATGCTCAGTCAAATTTGATCTTATTCACACACTCCTACCTACCCTAACAACTGCAATCTCCATTTTTAATTCAAGCAACATGAAACTTCCAATGAAGTCAATCATTGATTTGATCTAACATTTGAACCTCTTGACTGCACTTGAACCAAAATTAAGAAGGATACTGAAATGACCAAGGAAATGTATTCTTCCTCAATCTCAAAAGAGAAAGGTAGCAGCACCCTCTCTTTGTGTTCTAGCATTAAAAACTTTTGAAAAGACTGATCTTGATCATGAAGACTATAAGATTTAATTTGATCTTCTAAAACTTCAATGTCTTTTTCAATGTTCTTAGCAACTTCATCCACAAATTGAATCTTATCTTGTGACTCGCATTCAAATGACTTCAGATTAGAAGACATGGACAAAGAAAAATTTTCATCCACTTCCTCATTATTGTGACCATTATTTTATGTAGCTTTATACAAGGAATGACATGAAGAATAAAATTCTTCCTTTACCCAAGGATTATAGCAATTATCTTCTAGTATTTCTTGTTGTTGTTTGAAATGATTCTCATACTCCTTATGATCAAAAGACTGACAAGTCTGCTACAAATTTTCATCAAACTCAGAGGATGTAACATGATTTTCATAAATAAACTCCTGTTGGGTTTGATTTTCATCCAAGAGAGAGGTTATCCTTTCTTCTTGGTGATGAAAGGGATTTTCATGAAGGGCCTCTAAAATTTCCTCATCCATAAACTCATTATCTTCATATCAATTCTCAAAATATTCAATAAAACTCACACAATGTTTACAACAGTCTTTGACCAGCAATAAGGAGGGATGAAACTCTTCATACATCTCATAAAATGCAACATGGAAATCAGCAAGAGAATATAATGAACCATTTAGCAGGATTTCATACCAAGACCATGCTTTTCCCTCTAAAGTGACCATAAACATCTTCATGAGACAATCCTCAGGAAATTGAACATTAAGTCTGTGTACATGCATATAAAATCTAACCAAAAGAAGAGCAGCATTGTCTTTCTTTTCTTCTTTAAATATAGGAAGATCACTTAACCATTCGACCTTTGGCATAGGATTTGGAAAACCAGGGATGTGAGACCGATTCATAGGGTCATACCTGGCATTTATTCTTGCAATGGAACTCATCTTGGAACTTCATCAAGCTATTGATCTTCAAGCAGTGGAGTCACCTTCCAATTGATTATTTGATGTGTGGAGTCGCCAGAGAAGAAATATGGCCAATATGTGCTTAAGTATCTGCTGCTCTGAGACCTTAGAACTGAAACTTTGTCATTCTTCCCAAGGAAAATTTACACCTTTGGTCCTCAGCAACGGCGCCAAAATGTTATCACCAAATTGAGCCTTGTTGGGTTGCTTCAATGGTCAACTTGGAGTAACTCTTTCAAACCAAATTTTGACTGAAGCTTAGCCTCTTCAGTCTGAGAGGGCTCTCTCAAGGTGGCTTTATAATTTAGATAATGATAGTACTAGATGGCTAACTCTATGAATTGTGTCTTGGTTTTGTATGTTTTTAGGTTGAAAAGATGAAGGCTTGCTACCATTGGGCTATGGAGTCAGTGACAGTGATATCAATGACAAAGGCTCTCCTTGTGGAAGTTGTGGCATGTAGATACTTAAATGACAATAGAATACACACATACAGAGTTTACTCAATATATAAATGTTCAAAGGAAGTCAGAGTATGAGAGTAATGAACATTAAGATACTAAAAGAAGGACATTGAGAAAGATATCCAATAGTTTGGTGCTTGAAAGTGTTGGGGTTCCTATTTTTTGGCAGGTTTGGCTCTTACCAAAAGATAAGACAACATCAAAACCACCTTGGGACCTCAGAATCTAGCCCTCCTAGGTCCAGAGATGGATCTCTCTATAAAGG
The DNA here is from genome assembly GCA_034641835.2 of Pinus albicaulis. Classification (NCBI taxonomy): domain Eukaryota; kingdom Viridiplantae; phylum Streptophyta; class Pinopsida; order Pinales; family Pinaceae; genus Pinus; species Pinus albicaulis. Next base: position 22,353 of record JAXQQM020059645.1, on the reverse strand, counting down.
CAAAGGTATATGTCTTTGAAGTTCAGTTTCAAGATATTAGGCTAGTTATAAGGCACAGGGGTTTGTTTTGTTTTGTTTGTTTGTTTGGTTGTTGGGAAACATGAAGAAGGGTTCAATATGAGACAAAGGGTGAGCAAAGAGGATCTAGGAAAAGGAGAGATACTTCAGGGAACACTCAATACCATTGGGCAATGAAGTCATAAAAGGGTTTATTTTCTATTCAGTATCCAAGGCTTTCAATTGGGCTAGTCATCTAAAATAGGGGATCTTTAAAGATGATAGTGTGGTATGAAATGATAATGAATGAAGGTGAATGACAAGGAAAACTCTGAGGTGACCACTTAGGAAGCAGATCTAGGGACAAGGCATGCCTTAAACACCTAATATCCAACCCCTAAAAGGCTAACTCTTTAGACAACAAGAAACACTTAAGATTTAAACACAAAGGTGAAGCCTGAGATCAGAGAAAGGCTTTGAAATTTCAATGCTTCGACGTTCAACTTAAGGGAACTTATAAAGGTTCAATTGATTTAAAAAGACCCTAGTGAGACAGAATAAGCATTCTAAACTCCCAGTATCCCAATTCTTTCAATTAAAACCAGACAAGAACATCTAAGAACAGATTCATAAATTCATTCATCAGTTAGCAATGAATAACAGCTACTACACTAGTTAAATTATTTTGAATTAGTTCTCAGATAATATAATTAGTAGAAAACATCAAAGATAAGAAGAGCAGGGGCATTAGGGTACCATGCAAGGGTATATCCTAAGCCAGATTTCTGATTCTTACCAGAGAAATGAAATGTAATGAATTGCAGAAGGAAAATAGAGACAAAGGTAGAACACATCACCACTGCTTTAAATCAGGATCCAAAGAAATGTTCTTGTCATATTAAAGAGCAACACCAGTCATATACAACATTTGTCCAACAGCTTGATATTCAGTCTGAAATCATCTCCTCAGCCTATTATACAACTTTACACACAGAACTATATCTCAAGAGAAACAGCTTACAATTCACAGATATCTGATCAACAAACTTTACAATGTGTTTCCTCATGAGTTTTATAGCTAAAGAAAGGCATAGGAGGTAGATAGAACTTTAAATGAAACAATAAAATAGAGGAAGAAGAATGGCTCAAGGCCAATTCTGTTTTAATATCCATGCATTGATTTTCAGTACTCTCTGGGTGAAAGAGTGGTCTTCGACAGGTTGATATTTAACCTCACAGGTATGTTCTTTGATGTACTTTTCGACTGTAGTACTCTGTAGTAATCTGGTGATAATAAAAAAGGTAGATAAATGACCTTTAGGTCTGCCATACTGCATAACAAATGCTCTAGCAGGATTAGGACTTTCTTCCAGGGTGGAGATCTTCTCAGGAGCTCGATGTAGAATAAGAAACAGTATGGGAACTTGTATTTTGATGGGAAAGAACCTTCTGTTGATGTGAGACATTGATAAGATTGTTTTCTGTGCTGTACGCCTCATTAGGCCTTTTGTGTTAATCATAATGTCTTCAATCTGGTACATTTTCCCGTTAAACACTGAATTAGAGCTTAAAATATTCACTAATAGGCTTTAAAGCTCTTTAATTCTTCGCTGATACTCTTTGTCGCTTCTGTGACTTTCTTTATCTATGAAAATGTAATTTTAATGGTGCTGGGGGTTTTACAGAGTTAAACATTGGTTCTTTAATGGAATTTTTCGTTCAAAAACCTTCCCGGGCATTTTCTCTACAATCTCTGGCTCAGAAAATGGCCTTCTCTGTGCTCTGTGTCACTATGACAGTGACTGTGAGAAATGGCGGTTTCCACCCCCTGTAACCCTGCAAAAAGGTAATAAACATGTTAACGAAAAATAGTGGGAGTGGAGGTGAATGTTGTGGAGGCCTATGGGAATGGCAGCACAGCAATGGAATTAGTGGCTGTAGTGGAGGAAATGGTGAAGAATGCTGCGTAATGGCAAGAAAATAGTCTGATGAAGGTCTGGTGAAGAAATGCTTTTGAATCGTCCGATTAGGTTAGATGGGGGTGATCGATGGTGGTGATTAACTGATGGAGTGGCCTTAGAAGGTCAAATGGAATGAATAAATTTTTAATGTAAAACATTAAAGTTCACACTTTGGCGAATTTCAAAGGAAATTGATGAAATTGCAGTGAAATCGGGCCTTGAATGGTGGGACCGGCATGGGCAAAGGACGATTGATTGTGGACCATTAGATCTCAGGAGGAGATCAATGGCTGGGATGCTTTGATGGAACTATGTGGCAGCCCGACGAAAGAAATGCAAATGGAGGACGTGATGGAATGAGGGTTGTTGATCTGTACAGATAAACGGTCGGGATCTTTAGATGGGATTTTGGGGAACAAAAGTCGAGAAGTAGTTTTTAGAAGGAAAACCACTATTTTCTCGCAGCAAAAGCCTGTTTTGGAAATTTTCCCAAAATCACGCGATATGGCTTTCTGGTCGACACGTGGCAAAACAAAACTGCCCGTATTGCGTGATTTTAAATTGTTAAAGTTAGGATGCCAAAAATACGCGATATTATTCTCAACCGTTGGATCTGGGACTGTGAGATCTGATGGTGGGAGGTGGAGTGCGATATGAGAAAGTGCACGGTCGGAAGCAGGGGGCCAAGTCGACGGTGGTTTTAATGTGAGCCATCTGATCTATGAAAAGAACGACTGAGATCTGAAGAAGGGAAATGGAGGTGGAGGGGCTGGTTAATGGGCAAGAGAAAGGTGGACCTTCGAATCAAATAGGATGGACAGTTGTGATCCAATCGCAATCAAAGAAAGTAGGGGCCAAAACTCCGATGGGTTTATGTAGCGATTGAGCGTGGACCGTCGGATCAGCAGAAGATCGATGGTCATGATTGGATCGGGGTAGCCAATCAGGGACACAGGGGCGGTGAGAGAGCCAATCCTAGTTGTTGGTTATTGTGGATTCAACGGCCAGGATTAAATCAGATATCGGCCAATCGGGGAATCGGAGGGTGGCACAATAAACTTTTGCGATTTGCAATCGGCGCGGTGGTGCGATGGCCATTGGATTTAAGGGGGAATCAATGGTGGAGATGGCCATCGGAGGGTAACAAAGGGAATGATGTGGGGCGTGATAAGTTAAGCACGGACCGTTAGATCTCACACAGATCAATGGTAGATATCGCACCCGCGGCTAAATAGAACAATCTACTCTCGCATCGGAAGATTTCACTTTACAAAGGAAAAACGCTCTCGACCAACCTTCTGATTACGATAAGTGTTGTATGGCTTAGCGCTTGGTCTTAGCGTCCACTTTCATGGAGGGGAAGTAATTATGGTCTTAGCTAAAAGGGCTAAAGCCTGTAATGAAAAATAAGTGTTTTTAAGCCAAAAAGAGGGTTTTTAAGGCTTAGGGAAGGGTTCCGGTAGGGGAAAAGAGTGATTTTAAAATCAAATGAAGGGATTTCACATGGTTTTTAAAGGGGAATTGATGATTTAGAAGACTTAGGAAGGGATTTTGGGGGTTAAAAGGGAAACTTTGAGAAGGGGAAAAAAAGGTTAAAATAGTGAATTTGTAGGGATACAAGGGAGCAAATGGAGGTTTTTCTGAGCATAATTTTTTCACAGATAGTGAGGTTTTTTTTATGGAAACAGTAGTGAAGATATTTTCAAAGGCAAAGGACACACAGAGGCTTCAAGAATGAGAGATTTTCAGAGGAAATGTATCTCTTGGAGGCTCAGAAAAATATTTATCCACCTGTTTGCTTGACAAAAAATTTATAGGTGCATAACAGAAAGGAAGTCAGAGCATGCAAAGAAGGAATTCTAAGTAATCAAACATTAACATATTGAAAGAAAGTAATAAGATACATAGGGTTCATGAAAGTATCAAAGGAATCTCAGGTGAGGGATGAAACCAACATGCATTCTCCTTTATTGATAAAAAAACTTGTTTACAATAGCAATAGTCAGCCATAACATATCCCAAAAACCCTTTCTAACTATAAAAATAAGTCCTTTATAGAATAAGGACTCATAAAAATGATATGCCACCTTTCTAGCTTCGAAATCCCACCTCAAAGACCTATTTCAAACATGATTCTATCACTTGAAGACTTCCTAGGGATATTTCTGTTTTGTAGAGTTTGAATACGAAAAGGAATCTTCTTTCATTAATAGTTCAACAAACCAATTCAATAACCCTTATCAACTGCAACCAAATAATTTTATGGGTGTACTAGAGTTCTTATGTTTCATTATGCCACATGGATGTTGACCTGGACCTCCTCCAAGTGGATTTTTTACAGTTTTTTCACAAATCTGGTTAGTGAAAATTCTGAAAACGTAGGCTTCAAATATGAGTGTATAATTTCCAAAACCTGATATATTTGTAGAAAATGAGAGAGGTTTTTATAGATGAACCTATTCTAAAGAAAAACCTCTTTCATATTTCCAAAATACGTTTTCATTTTCTCAGAAACCGTAAAAAACATTTCGTTATGAAAATAGTTTTTCAGCAGTTTCGCAGCGTGCAAATATGAGCGTATAATTTCCAAACCCTAATGGATTTGTATAAACTAAGAGATTTTTTGTATAGGGTCCTGTGCTGAAGAAAAACCTCTTTAATATTTCCAAAATACTTTTTCATTTTCTTCGAAACCTTAAAAAATAATTCGCTACAAAAACAATTTTTCAACAGTTTTGTAGCGTGAAAAGGTGAGTGTATAATTTCAAAACCCAGATGGCTTTGCAGAAACTAAGAGATATTTTGTAGAGGGGCCTATTCTGAAGAAATACCACTTTCATATTTCCAAAATAATTTTTAATTTTCTCAGAAACCTTAAAAAACACTTTGCTATGAAAACAATTTTCAGCAGTTTCGTAGCATACTTTAGTAGCGTACAAAAATGACCTTTGCCATCAACTTTTTTGATTCTTTCCTTCTACATGTGTTCATTATAACTTGACACATTCTCCATATCATTTCCACCCTTTGGAAGCTTTCCAAAGTGGTTTTAAATACAAAAATAAAGCTACAGGTGGTTTTGTAGTGTTTTCTTGGCTTCAAGCCTAGGATATGCTACGAAACTGCTGAAAAATATGCAAATTCAAGATTTTTTCCTAACTTCAAAAACATGCCTTCCAACTGTAAAAAAATTGTTTCCAACATGCCATTGACCTTTCAAATCATAAACCAACTCAAATTAGGACTCTTGTGGTGTTTCTTCCTCATTGATGATGAGTTGAGCTATTGGCTCCTCAGCTACTGTCATTTTTAGGCCCTTCTTCTCCAACTCCTCATGGATTAGTTCTAGCTGCTCTTGGAGGTCCTTAACTTGATATTTCAGACTTATGTTGGTAGAATTTAAGTGCAATTTCAATCTTCTGGCATGTTTCACTTCTCTTCAAAAAACATCCTTTTCTCCTTTAGCAAGTTTTTTCATCGCTAAAATGACTCTGTTTTTTCTGAAAACATTGGGTTCGGAGATGAGCTCTTTTCTCCCTATCCTTGATAGTTATTGCAAGAATAAAGGAAATTTTTGTAGTTCAGTATGTCTTGAAGTAAAACCTCTCTTGGTTTTTTGAAACACATCTCCAACTTCCAATAATCAGATCTAAAAACTGTATAAAACAGGAAAATTTTGCATTCTGAAACAGAAAACCCTCTTTTTAGAGTTGTAAGCTTGGGAAATAAAATATGTTAGAAAATGATGACTGATGGAACATGATGTGACCTTTATGGAGGTGTTTTTGAGATTAAATGATGGGGGTCTTGAAACTTAGGATAGGTTAAATATGAAAAAATGAAATTTCATATGCCAACTTGGAAAAGTTTTATGGAGTCCTTACCCTTTTGAGGAGTGAACTATATGACCATGTCAAGTAATGACTCACAAAATTATGAGTGTTGACACCTTCAAACATCGTATTGGTTTGAGAAGAGGAACAAACAATTTTGTTGAATTGTTAGCACTGAAATACCTTCTTCTTTTTACCACTGAAAAGGGTTGTAGGTCTTTATAAGTATTTTGGGACTCCACAATTGTTATGAACTAGTTCAACGAGGTTCAAAAATGTTACAACCACCTCCTACTTCCCATTGTTGAAGAGATCCTATGCATAAAATGTTCTTTTGAATATGTTTCATGTTGCCATATTTACAAGGAATGCAATACAACAACAAAATCTCTCTCTAAGGCACTTCTCAAAATTTGGGAGTATGGAAAATTACTAAACAACTAGATGATGATGCTCATAATTATTTCCATGGATCTTTCAATGAATGCCTTCTACAATATTAGCAAAATGCAGAATCAAAATATATGCTATTGTCTTTTGAACTTTTGATATTTTTCTCATCATTAGATGATCCCAGATATATTAAAACAACTTTATTCAAGTTGAAACTATTATGTTTTCTTTAGTGTATGCAATTTATAGACCATAAATATTTGATTTTGGGCATGTTTTTCCATATATGATCAAATTGGTTTTCGCTAGTACTATCAGAATGCACCAAGGTGCATCAACAAAATTTAAATGTTCATTATCTAATGAAAATTGAGATTTTTGATGAGGAAATATATGTGTGAGTTCCCCAATTTGGCTTCTTTTCTCCTTAATTTTTCCTTTTTTTAATTTATTTTTATTTTTTTTAATAATTTATTTTTACAATTTTTTATATAACAGTTTTGGATTTTTTACTACAATTTCAGAAATATTGTAATTTTAAGCTTAAAAAAAGGATCATGTCGTTGATAGCACCTATTTTAATCTGTGGGATGATTTTAAGATTTGGGTTTCAAGAATATTGATTTTCAAGGCCATGACTTCAATAATGTTGTAATTTTAATCTTCAATGAAAGAGTGGATGCAATTGGTAGTGCCAATTTTCAATTCAAGGATGAATTTCAATGTTTTCATTGAAACAATACCAATTGTTAATTTTATAGTTTCAAAGTAGTTACAATTTTAACCTTGGGAAAAAATGGGGCCATTATCAATGCCACTTTTTTATTGGGGGATTAATTTTAATTATTCCATTAGAAATATTATGAGGCTTTTAGCACCGTGGTTGCAAAAGATGATAATTTTCACTCTGAAAATAAAAGTGTTACCAGTAGCACCTATTTTCAAAATGAGGTTAAAAATAGTGATTAAATGCAACCAATAAAAGATGAAGAACTCGTGATATTTCTCATCAATTTGGTAATTGTGTTTAAAATCTAGTATAGACCCATCATATCCACATGTTAGTGAATGAGTGTGTGTGTGTGTGTGTGTGTGTGCATGCACATGCACGTAGTTGCCTCATATTACAATGAGACTAGCACATCCATATTTAGTATTACGAAGAACCATTAACACCATTCAATTAGGCTTCCTTAAGGGAGGCAAGTCACACATAAGTGTTTCTATTTCTCCAATGTCACTTAGCACTTGAACCTAACCCTAGGTATTGGCATGCATCCACAATCATGAACACAAACACTAGTACATATCCATCTAAAACATGATTCTTTCAAAAACAAAAAAAAAGGAAAACTAGCATCAATTTATTACAACGAGCCTAATGCAACCATATTTATCATTATGGGGGGACAATTAGCACCATTTCATTCCATTTCCTTCAACTAAGCAATAACAAGTGGAAAATATCTATTTCACCAAAGTCACTTAGGACTTTCCCTTGACCAATTCTATTAGCATGCATCCATAAGTGTGACTGCAAACACTAGCATGCCACAGGGTAGAACTTAAATCTAGTGGGGCTATATTAGCTCCCAAAATTCATCAACTTGGAAAGCCATCATTGACATGCCCCAAAGCTTTTAGAACATATAAGTTTACACATAATTTTAATTTTATATTCCTTTTAGGAGAATCATAAACATTGAGTTAAGATGGGTCTATGTTGATATCATTTCACTACTTTGTACAAAATTTAGGTAATGTTTTTCCCCTTTGTTACACCAAATTTTGGTCATCTAAACTCTTACTATTAGATAGACTAAAGTACACCATGTAAGACCAATTTTACCATAGTAAAATTGCTTTCACTATGAGAAATAATTTAATAACCCATAGTTTATTAAGTTATTTCTGGTCTAAATAGGAAACCCCATGAGGAATAATTAAATAAAGCCTTATTTGTTTGATTTTCCTCTAGGGATAATTAACTAAACCACTATTTAATTAATATTCCTAGTCATATTTAACCCAAAACGGGAAAATTAATTAGATAATTCTTTATTTATCTTATTATTTTCTTAGAATAATTATTTAAATCTTTATTTAATAATATTCCTTGTTAAATTTGACTAAATCATTTGCAAATAATTGAATAAATCATTATTTATTTAATTATTCCTTAACCTCATCCTTGAAATAATAAATAAATCATTTATTTATTTTTTATTTCTAAATAAAGGTATTTGACCAATTCTAAATTCCTTTTCCCTCCACGAAAAATAATAAAATATTCCATATAAGTTGGATCTAGATTTGGTTACTCATATTTTAACTATGCACCAATATCTAGACTAACTCAATATTTTGTTACAAATAGAAGGTTTTTCCATTCATTAATTACCTTTTTTTGCCTTGAGATCACCTTTTGATCTATACTTTTGGTCTGACTTTGATCCTCCATCATTGTCATATATTTTCTAGTTTTGCTTGTGATATCCCTTTGAGTTCCATTTTGTCTGGGTTTTCTACACCATCAAGAGAGAGATATCTTCGATCTAAAGCGCTGATGACATACAATAACCCATCCCATTAAGGGGGACTGGTAACATCTTTTTGTGTTCCCTTCTCAGGTGTCATAATACAAAAAAATCTTTATAAATTCTTGTCTTGTCTATTGGATCTATGGAGCAACTCTTGTTTATTTTTTATGTTTAATTTCTTTAACTGCATAGATATGGATTTTTGTAGCATTTATTCTGATCACCTATTGTAGATCTAAGGAAATTGATGGCCACATTTGATGTTAGGGCTATTTGTTATGCACAGCTAAAGTGAGATTTTTTTGTAAGCTTGCGATTAGAATTCACACTAACAACTTGCAACTCCACAAGGGTTTTTAATTACGACCATTGTCGTTTTTCAGATCCCTGAATGACCAACTACGTTAGCACCTAGGGTTTTTCTTCATATTCTTATTTTTCATTCCTTGATGTTGTTTTAAACCCTTTTTACCCTTAAACAGTAAAAATTCTAACTTCTGTGTGTTTCTGGGCCATTTGCATAGGTAATAGGTATCAGCCGTGACAAAGACGGCACCTTTTTTGAAACCTGCCCCCGAGACAATCGAAAGTGCAGGTCATACTTTTTTCCCAAAACCTGTGACCTTAGCTCTCAGGTAGCGAATAACTACTCAAAAACTGCGACCTCAGCAGAAATCAGGTCAGAACCTACGACATATAACTTTTTTGTGGGATTTTTCTATTATTTTTCAAGGTTTTCCAAGGGCATTGTTCAGGGTTGTCTGACCTCCATCTTTACCCGTCTTGGACCTTTACTTGCTTAATTTTTCTCATCAAAGTAGGAACCAAGCCCCTTAGGGATTCAGTACACTTCCACCTTTTTAGGAGGAGTTTAGCTTGTTGGGGTTCCTGTGTTTTGGAAGGTTTGGCAATACCAAAAGACAAGACAACATCAAACAACTTTGGGAACTCAGGATCTAGCCCTCCTGGATCCAGAGAGGGATCTCTCTATAAAGGAAAAGAAATATATATCTTTGAAGTTCAATTTTAAGGTATTAGGCTAGTTATAGGGCACAAGGGTTGTTGTTTTGTTTTTTTTTTTTTTGGTTGGAAAACATGAAAGAAGGTTTTAATGTAAGGTAAAGGAGTGAGTAAAGAAGTATTTTGGCAATGGGAAGATAATTCAATGAAAATGCAAGTCCATTGGGCAATGGGGTCATAAAAGGGTTTACTTGCAATTCAATATCCAAGGCTTTCAAATGGGCTAGTCATCTAAAACAGAGGATCTCTAAAGATGATAGTATGGGATGAAACAATAAGGAAATGAAGGTGAATGACAAGGAAACCTTCCAAGGTGACCACTTAGGAGAAAATCTAGGGAAAGGCATGCCTTAACCATCTATGATCAAACTCCTATGAGGCTAACTCTTCAGACAATAGAAAACATTTAAGATTTGACACAAAGTGAAGCCTAAGATCAGAGAAAGACTTTTAACTTCCAATGCTTTTGAAATTCAACTTAAGGGATCTTAGAAAGGCTAATTGTAGGAAAAGGACCCTAGTGAGACATAACCAACTCTGAATCTCCCAGTTTCCCAATTCTTTCAGCTAAAACCAAAAAGGAACATCTAAAAACAAACTCTAAATTCATACATCAGTAAGAAGGGGGAACCAACTGCTATACTGGTTAAATTGTATTGAATTTTCTCTTAGATTAAACAGTTAACTGCTATAGGGTAAAATTATTGGGTCATTGGTTATCGAATATCCCTCTCAGGGCTTTCCGGTGCCTGAGGCAGACAGTAAGATTAGTTGTATAGTTCACAAAGATGGCACATACATATTCATATTAACTTAAAATAACTTGATGGAATAAGATGGAAGATTACCTCTTTAATGATCTTGAAGTCTTTTGGAGAGTGCTGAATAGCAAAGTAGGGATCCTTCTTCACCAGCTCCAAATCTTGACCCTGCAATCAGTCAAAGCACCCATGTAATCCCTACCATAACATACATCTCCTATAAATTAAGTTAATATATAATAAATGTTAGTATGAATCTTTCGTCAAAAAAGACCACTTTAGCTATGCATAACAAATATCCCTAACATCGATTATGTTTTCCAATATATTTAAATCTGTAGTTAGTTGATCCAAATAAAGTTGCACAAATCCAGATCTATGCATAAAAGACATTAAGCAATAAAAATGAAATGTTGCTCCATGCATCCAATAGACAAGACAAGAACAATATATTTGAAAGAATTTTTATATTAAAGGGGCACCTGAGAAGAAAACAAGAAAGGTGTTTCCAATTCTCCTCAATGGGATGGGTTCTTGAAAGTCCTCAGCATTTCAGATCTAAAATTTCTCTCTCTTGTTGGTGTAGAAAACCCAGACAAACATAGAACTCAAAGGGAGCTCAAAAAGCAAGTGATGAAGAATGTGACAATGATAATGGCTCAAAGTCAAACCAAGAGTATAGATCCAAAGTGATCTAATGCAATGAAAGGTGACTAATGAATGGGAAAACCCTTCTATTTATAACAAAATATTAGGGCGTTCTAGAACTTGGTGCATGAATAAAATATTATTAATCAAATTCTAGAACCACCTTTTAGGAATATTTTATTATATTTGTTGGAGTGTAAAGGATTTTTTGACTTGGATCAATTCCTTTATTTATAAATAATAAATAAATAAATGATTTATTTATTATTTTAAGGAAATGGTGGAAATATAATTAAATAAATAATGATTTATTTAATTATTTACAAATGATTTAATCAAATTTAACTAGGAATATTATTTAAATAAGGATTTAAATAACTTATTCCTAGAAAATAATCAAATAAATAAGGATTTATTTAATTGATTTCCTTGTTTTGGGTTAAATATGACCAGGAATAATAATTAGATTAATGTTTAACTAATTATTCTTTGAGGAGATATAAAAAAATATAGATTTGTTTATTATTTCCTTTTTGGGTTTCTTGTTTAGACCATAAACAGCTTAATAAAGGTGTTTTACTAAGTTATTTCACATATTGAAAGAAATTTTACTTAGGGTAAAATTGGTCTTACATGGTGTACTTAGGTCCATCTAATGATAATAGATTAGATGACCAAAAGATGGTGTAACAGATTTCCCCCTAGCATACGAGTGTTAGGAGCAAATCATATGACCAAAGTACGTTGTAAGAACTCAATCACTAGACCGCAAGAGGGAAGTCAGAGAGAGAAATGTAAGGTAGTCTAAAGTGCTAAAGGACTAGACCCTGAGGAGACGAGACTTACAGGTGCAACAAGTCTCTATTTTATGAGATGGTACCTGTGCTAAAGGCGGCGGGGGAGGCATACCTATGCCCGCTGAGACAAAGTACAAAAGAATAGTATGTCCAGTAAACAAGGAACCAAACGATAAAGTACATGCTGGCATAAACCTGAGCCAGAAAAATAGAATGATGAATCCCACATACATGCTGTGCCTGGGATAACAGCGAGGACTTATACAATAATATCTGAATACATGAGATACAAATACAACCCAAATGCCCTCTATAAATGGGGAAGGGCTCGCAAAATCTGACTGATACATGCAAATCAAAAAGGCGCTGCAAGTGGCTAAGGTCGATATCATCAAATATAAGGAGCTACATCAAAGGCTGAAATGAAGAGGTCATTCAGGCACGTGGGGGGCTACCTGCAGGGCCACCCCCTCATGATGGTTGAGACATCTCACACATACCCGGGAATCACCAATAGCTGATGCTGCATCACTGGACCATCAAGTATACGGATCACGATCATGCTGAAAGGAGCTCGAATTAAGGTACACCGCCCTCTAGACCTATCTTCTGGAGTAAATGAGCTGATGTCGACAGAATGAGGTCCGCCATAGGTGAGGTAATAAGGGATCCCAAACTAAGGCACGAGAGAAAATAGTAGAGCAACTAACAGACGGACACTAATGATGATGATGGATCCCCAACTAAGGCACGAGAGAAAATAGTAGAGCGACTAACAGACAGACACTAATGATGATGAAATGGGGGATACTGAGTAGCGGATGGATGACTTCCCTTGTTAGAGCATAAAGGGCATGAATGGCTTTGCAGTGACTGACACAATATCATGAGGGATAGGGGACAATGGGACTGAAGGCCATAATGTGCAACTCGAGAGGGGGACCAAGCAATGAAGGATGGAGGACTATAGAGAGATATGAAGGGACTCGAGATAGACTCCATGAATGTGATGATGACTCAATTCGGATGCTCTAAACAAGGGCAACTTGATGGTGCTACCACATAGTAAAGGTATAATGGGGGACCATAAAAACATGAGTACAATAGGGTATCTCATGACGCAAATCAACACGAACAAGGATAAGTAAGGAGGAAAAGTGGTGCCCCAAGTACAAGTGTTGTAAGTGAGGAAATTCGATTTGGAGGAGAGGTGAATAGACCCTTCGTGGAAAAAATGTGTCCTGGTGAAGTATGAACACATGAAAAACTAACAGATGCCCATTTGAGTGCTCGGTGAGAGCTTTCCAATGGTGCAGACGGTGTGTCAAACGGGGCTACGGTTTGGTCGCAGCAGGTGAAAGAAAAAGCAGGGGTTTTTCTTCTAATAAGGCATTTTCCCTCCAAATACATTCATTTGCTTGTCTAGCTATGGTGAATGTGGAGAGGAGAGAAGGCCCTAAATATTTCGGCGATTGTAGCAGACAAACTGGTCGTTGGAATCGATATCCGTCAGTTGCAGGTAAGAGGCCTAATCCTACTCTTTGTTTTTGATGGATTAAAAGTTCAGATTAGGATCCCAAATCTCAGGAACAGCCCCTACCTCATCATTACAGCCGGGTCGCACTTTTTGGGGCAAAAACTGCGACCTGGGAAGCAGGTTTGGGCCTGAAAAGTGCGACCCGTCCCAGGATTTGGCCAAAAAGTGTGACCTGTCAGAGGGAGGTGATTTTAGTGCTATTGTGGGCTGAGATTCAATTTTTGTGTAATTGAATGCAGTTTTACCTATCTGTCGATTGAAAAAGATGATGGTTTTGTGCAGATATGGCAGATATGCGGATCAAGTGGAGAGAGAGAGACCTAGGTACATTACAGACGGAAATCCAAGCAGATCAAGGTGTCTGTCTTGCATTGGCTAGGTTTGGGGTTTTGAAATTTATGGAGAACCCTCTGATGAGAGCTGGGAAGCCCTTGTTGGCCCGGATTGTCAGTTATTGGGATCCAGATCATGAGGTTTTTATAGTGCAGGGGCATAGGATTGAGCTGACAGTCCAGGATCTATATTTCCTGACTGGTCTCCCACCATTAGGGATGGTGGGAAATACACAGCCAGTGTTACTGTGGGGGCGTAACATCATGGAGTTCGTGGAGTGACATTGTTGACTAGGTGTCTGAGTCAAAGGGACTCGGATACCGATTGGGGATCTAGAGAAGTTGGAGACCCATGCAATGACGGCAGTAGTCTTGCGGATCTTGAGCAGCCAGGCACTCCATCACATCACTGGAGACCAGATGATGATTGTAGAAAGTGTGTTGAGTGGGACCTACTATGGGTGGGCCCAGATGATGTTGGTGTCGTTGAAATGACAGTTGTCGTTGTGTAAGCGGAAAGTGAACCATGATTGTGCTTATGGAACTGTATTGTGCTCCTTCCTTTTTTAGAAGATCCCGACCTTGCGACCTCGTGTACAGCTACTTGATGGGGGTCTGAGAGAACCCTGGATGCATCGGTGGGGGTGACTAGTATGAAGAGGAGGAGGAGGGGCAGTCAGACGGGTGTTCCGACCAGAGTTCTTCTCCCATTGGGATCAGATGACATTGTACATAGACGACTATCCCTATAGTGGGATGAGTTATTGGGGAGATCTAGACTTTCCACTTCCGCATGGTCGAGTATGGGGGCCTGATGGTAATGAGAAGTAACTAATCTGTTATGTTCATGTTAAAGTTTGTGAATAGTATTTATGGTACTGATCCTTATACTTTTGGTATGCAGATATAGCTCCGGTGAAACCGGCCGGATATATGAGACGACCTATAGTAGCTGGAACTATAGGTTCTAGTGGATTGAGAACGGCACAAAACGAGGATATGACCACTCTTTTGGAGGACATTCGTCATAGATGTGAGGGGCTACTGACCGGTGTGTCGGAGCGGGGTTGGCAGGACTTAGACAACCAGTACATAGAGCTATGTATTGGGCTACCCTCGGAATGGCGAGGTATCATGCGGTGCATGTCGATGACTAGTCATAATGTGCGTGATCTACAAGTTGCGAGACCAGAGCCATTGGCTCGGGATCCTCCAGAGAGTGATTAGTTGTAGGGCAGGTGGTGCCCCCCAGTGTGTATGTAGGGGCAAGTGGTGCCCCCCAGTTTTTGAGTTTTTTTTTTTATAACATGCTATGGGCATGTCATATGTTTCGGAGTAGATGGACTTCAAAAACATGTTATATGATATATATTATGTATATGCATTGTGTTGATGATTTGAAATGTTATTGTCTTGTGTGTGATAAATTCCAGTCTAGAACATGGTTTGCAATTCTATCTACGTAGTGATTTTGACTTCTAGGTACATGGTTGAAAGTAATGAATCTAAAGTCACGTATCAAAAGTTTCACTCGTAAATATTGTCTAAACAGGATAGGATTATGCACACGATAGACACCAATGAGTTGTAAGACAAGAAGCAGGGAATCTAAATGAACGTGCAGATGGAGGATGTGATGAGAGATGGCATCGGCTAAGAGACCACGTACTGCATCATATTCAGCCTGATTATTGGTGGCATTACCAATGCAGACCCCATTAGAAAGAATGAGGGTATGCAAGGGGGTAAAGATGGCCCAAGCGGCTGAGGCGAGATTCCGGGAATAGCAACTTGCCCCATCGGCATAGCCAATATAATGTGTGGACGAGAGGTCCGGCGGAATAGTGTCACAAGACAAGAAATAGGAGGAAGGCGAATAATGATGGCAGCGTGAGTGTAGGGTAGACATCAAACGACAACTATGGGAGGGAGTAGTCTGGGTAGGATGGCTAGGACTCATAGATCGACTAGAGGGTGATGTATGAGAGCTGTGGGAGGAAAAGCGGGAGCTCATGCTGCGGAGGACATCATAGATACGGATGGTATCATCCTGGTTATGGGTGGAAAGGGAAAGGTCAAGGAAACCACATGACACTGCAAAGATACCTAAATCATCAGCATGGGAAGAAACGTGCACATATGGATTGTCACGGGGGATGACAGAAGAACAAGTAAAAATATGGTTAAAGCATGTAGAGCCCAAGAACGTCGCTAAAGGGGAATCAAGAAAAACAGATGGAGTGGATTCAGAGGGAATGTACTCCGAGGGTCGTACGGATGATGATAGGTATAGGAGGGGGGCAGCAGGTTCCGACATCTCAACATCAGGGGGAGGAATGTCAATGGTAGCAGGGGGATCCTCGAGTAAGCCTAACGCATACTAAGAAAGGATGGGAGAGGCGGATTTATTTTGTTCAACTTTGTACTCGTGAATGACCTCTAAAGAGGCTTGGTAATGTGTGAGGTGAAGAAAATGGTGAGAATAATGGCCATGGACACCACACAGAGCACAGGGTTTGTTGGTGCGAAGAGTCTTTGGGTTCTTCGCTGCGGACGAGGAAGAAACAGAGGTTTCAGGGACTGTAGATTCAGGGAACGCGACTTTAACGATGGGTTGGATACGGGGCAACTTAGGACAAGTATGGGCGGCATGACCGACACCATCACACAACGCACAAGGCTTGGCGGGTGGAGGAGGGGTAGGGTTGGGTGTGGTGGCCTTGTCATTGGATGCCCCCTTGTGAGCTTTTCTTTTCTTGCCCGTAGCTGTCATAGCATGAGGATGGTCTTGCGGAGGGGCTAGGGGCACTGTAGCGATGGAAGAAGCGAAGGGAATCGGTTGAACCGGTGTCACAGCAAGGTATGGTTTGGGGTGACCTGGTGGGGTCTCGGCTGGAGGAGTAAGGTACTAGACACGTATGCCCAAGGTCAAATTAGGGAGGGAAAGGGTTGCCATAATGGGAACTGAATAGACTCCGGGAGGGGGAGAAAGGAAAGGTATCTAACCAGCGAGGTAATGACCAGGAGGGATGGCTCCCATATGGTGGAGACCTGGGGGAACCGACTCAGCAAGGTAGGGAGGCTCTTGAGTGCTAGGTGGATGGGAAGGTCCAGGGGGGAAAGTTTCGGTCAATGGAGGCGAAGGGCTAGGAGCCGGTTGCGGCAGGCTAGATTGAGGTTGCTGACTAGCCGAAGCAGGCTGCGTAAGGTCAGCCTGAGATGATTGCATCATGTAAATAGGAGGAGGGGGAGGACCCAGGAAGGTTCCAAGAAAGGAGGAGTCTTTGTAGATGCCGAGGGAAACACTGGTCATAGAATCAACAATTTGCTTATTGGTGACAGCAGAGATGGTGGAATCAGGGGAGGTCTGAGATTTTGGTTCATGATATGTCAACTGGTCAATGGTGACAATCATTCCATTATGAGGGAAAAACATCTTGCGGTGGACTACGGATGGGACGGCAGACATGGCATAGGTGTAGCTACACCTCAAAAGAATGTTATAGTCAAGAGGGGCATCGATAACTTCAACGTCAACGCAAAAAATCTTGCCCGTAAGGGTGATAGGACAGTTACGGAATAGGCCAATGGGCTGGGAGGCATGGCCATCCCACGCACGAAGGGTTATTGTGGAAGGGGCCATCTCAGGAGATCAAATTTTTTTCCAAACTGAAGCAGACATCACACATGTAGATGCCCCCTCATCAATAATACACCGAGCGATGTTGGCATTTCAGATTTGGACTGGGATTTGGAAAGCAACAGAAGCAGGAAGGGGGGGATGGTCTGACTGACGGGCATCGAAAACAATCAATTGGTCATCATTAGGATCTACAGCACCCATGGCAGATAGTAGAGCCTTCTTTTGAGAAGGACATGACTGGAGGAGTTCCAGTGTTGAAATGGCAGTAGGATATTGTGCCAGATCATCTACTATGCTATATGAATGGGCAGCCCGACCAGAGGCATCATTTCGACGTAATGGGGCCTTAGGAATCTGGGTATGAACCTTAGATTTGGGCAGAGGGATTTGCAAGGGACCATTGGGTGTCGACAGAGGCTCTGTAGGACCTAAATATGGGGAATCGACGACAGATGGAGCGAGAGTCGTGGAGTACTGACGAGACCGATTTTGAAGGTTAAGGTCGATGGTGAGAGGTTGGTCAGAGACCATCACGAGAATCTGGTAATCAGAGGAACCAGAAGGGGAAGGTTGTGTGGTTACCGGGGCATGAGGTGGTTGAGTAGCCATGAATCCTTGTTGAGGGAAAGGATGGGTAAACACAGCGGGTTGAGAAGTAGCCATATTGGGAGGGATAGTAGGGGAGGAATGTTGTCCCCGCATGGTGGCCTGAGACTCCCACATCTGCCGAATCTATGGTAATAGGAGACAATCGTGAGTGTAGTGACCATAAACACCACAACACGAACAGGGCTTATTGGTGCAAAGAGGCCTATCTAGCCTGGGCTAAGAACCCTGTGGCTGGTTAGCAGTGTTAGAATCAATACTTGGAGGATTGGATCCACGATTACCAGAGGCAGATTGATTTCCTTTCCTCTGTCTTTGAGAAGGAAGAGAATTAGTCGCGCCCTACTACGCAAATACTTTCCCTGGAGGGGGTAGTAAGTGCGGCTGCAGGGGTTGAGAAGGCAAGGGAGTGTGAGGTCCAAATGCTAGAGGAAAGGGGACACCAGGTTGTGCATAAGGATAAGGGTTGGGATGGGCAACATTGAGGTAAGCAGGAGGGTGGGAAAAAGGAGGAGGCATGTCATATCCTAGATATATGCTACCTGGAGGGGGAAAAGTGCTGGAGGTGTTGGCCCCTCTTAGAGGGAAACCATAGCCCATAAAAGGTTGAGCAGAGGTATGTGAAAGAGCTCCAACGATACCGTCGGTAGAGTGATATGCCCCCGGGGCGTTAGCACCACCGGTTTTGGGGAGGTCAGGAAGCACGGTATAAACATAACCAGATTGAGCATAGATAAGGTCATATTTCAAGGCTATTTGGAGGGTGGCTTCTTCGGTTTGAGGGAACTAGGATGTGACATCTTTGTCGATGGCAGGTAAGAGAGAGCGGAGGAACCAGTCCATATAAACCCGATCTTCAAAGGTGGGAGCTCGACATAGGCTCCTTCTTCTCTGCCATTCCTGGACATGGGCGGAAAGGCAGGTTGAAGAGGATTGATGGAAAGAATTCAAGAGTTCTGTACCAGTGTCGTATCGAAGAGGGAGCTGGAAATAAGATAAAAAGGCTTGGGCAATGGCCGCAAAGGTGTTATGGGAAGAGGCGGTCTGATCAACATACCATTTATAAGCTTCGCTAGTAAGCATGCGTTGGAACAATCTAAGAAGGATGGAATCATCAGTAATGGAATTGGATGAACACTGCATGTGGAAAGATCAGATATGGTTGGAGGGATCTTCACTAGTAAGGCCTTCGAACTTGGGAATGTCGGAGGGGAGCTTGGTTCGCATAGCAGGCCAACTAACATCGTGGCAGATAGGATCATTGATCAGCTGATTGAAATCAGGGAGACTGAGACCGACCATATAAGGGAGCAAAGGGACAGTCGAGGTAGTTCCTATAGTGGTTCCACTGGAAACAGACCCAGCAGTAGAACTCAGGTTGTCGCTAGCGCTAGGCCCTGAACTAGACATGGTGAAGGTAAAAGGGGGAGAACCAGGAGTAGGGGGAGAACCCGAACAATCAGAAGAAGAGTCAGAGTGTGGACTCGGGGGAGGACTAGCTCAATGACAATGGGAAGGAGGAAGTCGACCAACCGGAAACTGAGGGTGAAGGCTAAGAAGTCTCTGGGATAAACGCCTTGGAGGCACAATGATAACAGGAAGAAGAAAAACCGACAAAGGCAGGGAGGTGCAAAATCAAGTGAGGTCAATGTCGAAACAAGGGCAGAGAGGTGCAGTGTCAATTGATTTTAAATTATTTGCCAGGCGGTGTTAACTAGGCTCTTCTTCACTTAGGTTCAATGTGTGGCATGTGTTAATTTTAATTTTTAAACCCAGATGTTTTGAGAGTAAAAGAGAAAGTGTGTTGCGTAACTGAAAATAAATCTGCAGAGAACAATAAATAAGACTGAAATAACATAAAATTAATAGCTATCAATGCATCAATCTAACCCAAGAAGGCGGGTCTCTCAAAACTAGTCTAGAAGAGGGAAAAAATCTAATCAAAACATGCTAAAAAGAGCCCAATAGATCTAAGGTCAGGAGGGACAGGGATCTAAAGGAGAAATCTGTTGAAAAGAGGTGCAGAGAATAGCAAAGAGGCAGAGGCAAGGTTGGTGCTACAAAGGAGGGAATCAGCTAAAGGTAGGAGGGACAAGAAGGTGACCCTAGAGATAAACCCAAACAAAACTAGATGAGGTAATTTGAAAGGAAGAAGAGTTGATCTGGAGGGATCTGAAAATAAGGTATCAAATCTGAAAAGAAGAAGGCTGAAACTCTAAAAATTCAGGCGTCTGAAACGGCTAAAACTCGCCTACAAAAAGTGGAGGGTACTAAAGCCCTAAGGGGAAAGATTGCCACTTATTTGAGTGAAACAGATCAGAAATAGGTCTAAACGAGCAGAGACAAAGGCTGGAAAACCTTGATAGAAGCTTCAGAAAAACCCAGAAAAATTGCTAGAAAAGTGCAAAAAAATGTGCAGGTCATAGGTTCTGACCTGCTTTCAGTCCAGGTCGTAGTTTTGGGGCAGAAAAGTGCACCCTCTAGTCCAGGTCACAGTTTTTGGGCCGATAAGTGCGACCTGCAGATTCAGGTCTCTCGACGGCAGATTTCAGAAAAAGTTTTCATCTCAGCTATGGCTAATGTCTGTCACCTGTGCAATAGGGCCAAAAACACACGGAAGTTAAAAAAATTTAATGTTTGAGGGTTTTAGAGGTTAAAAGCACCATAAAAATAGGAAAAAGATAAAACTAAAGAGAAACCCTAGGGTCTGAAATAGCTGGATATGCAGGAATATATAAAATGACAGTAGTCGCAAAAGAAAACCCGTGTGGAGTCGCCAATTGTTAGTATGAATCTTTCGTCGAAAAAGACCACTTTAGCTACGCATAAAAAATAGCCCTAACATCAATTATGGCTGCCAATATCTTTAAATCTGCAGTTAGTTGGTCCAAATAAAGCTTCACAAATCCAGATCTATGCATAAAAGACATTAAGCAGTAAAAATGAAATGTTGCTCCATGCATTCAATAGACAAGACAAGAACAATATATTTGAAAGGATTTTTATATTAAAGGGGCACCTAAGAGGAAAACAAGAAAGGCGTTTCCAATTCTCCTCAATGGGATGTTTTCTTGAAATTCCTCGGCATTTCAGATCTAAAATTTATCTCTCTTGTTGGTGTAGAAAACCCAGACAAACATAGAACTCAAAGGAAGCTCACAAAGTAAGTGATGAAGAATGTGACAATGATAATGGCTCAATAGCCAGACCAAGAGTTGAGATCCAGAGTGATCTTTAGGCAACAAAAGGTGACAAATGAATGGAAAAACCCTTCTATTTATAAGAAAATATTGAGTTAGTCTAGAGATTGGTGCATAATTAAAATATTATTAACCAAATCTAGATCCAACTTTTATGGAATATTTTATTATATTTGTTGGAGGGAAAAGGAATTTGACTTGAGTCAAATCCCCTTATTTGTAAATAATAAATAAATAGATGATTTATTTATCATTTTAAGGATGTGATTAAGTAATAATAAATAAATAAATGATTTATTTAATTATTTATAAATGATTTAGTCAAATTTAACTAGGAATATTATTTAAATAAGGATTAAATAACTTATTCCTAGGAAATAATTAAATAAATAAGGATTTATTTAATTGATTTCCTTGTTTTGGGTAAAATATGACTAGGAATAATAATTAAATTGATGTTTAACTAATTATTCTTTGAGGAAATATAAACAAATATAGATTTGTTTATTATTTCCTTTTGGGGTTTCCTGTTTATACAATAATCAACTTAATAAAGGTGTTTTACTAAGTTATTTCACATAGTGAAAGCAATTTTACTTAGGGTAAAATTGGTCTTACTTGGTGTACTTGGGTCCATATAATGATAATAGGTTAGATGACCAAAAAATGGTGTAACAGATTTCCCCCCAGCGTACGAGTGTTAGGAGCAAATCGTATGACTGAAGTACGTTGTAAGAACTCAATCGCTAGACATCAATAGGGAAGTCAAATAGAGAAATGTAAGGTAGTCTAATGTGCTAAAGGACTAGACCCTGAGGAGACAAGACTTACAGTTGCAACAAGTCTCTAGTTTATGAGATGGTACCTATGCTAAAGGCAGCGGGGGAGGCGTACCTATGCTCGCCAAGAAAAAGTACAAAAGAATAGTGTGTTTAGTAAACGAGGAACCAAACTACAGAGTACGTGCTGGCATAAACACGAGCCAGAAAAATAGAATGATGAATCCCACATACAAGTTGTGCCTGCGATAACAGCCAGGACTTATACAATAATATCTGAGTACATGAGATACAAATACAACCCAA